>VDFB02353493.1:379400050-379455650 GCA_007258455.2 Sequoia sempervirens | reverse complement strand
GAGATCTATTTAAAAGCCACGGTCATGAAGATATCAAAGATGTCACATGCAAAACCCTAGTAGCCGGAGTAATGAATATAGTGCCAAAGAGGATAGTGTGCTGGGGCAGATTTAGGAGATCTCCACATTATCTAATTATAGGGAAATGTATCATTTATTTATTTATTTAATTAAAAGAAATCATCCTAACCCTATATATAGGATACATTGATACTTCAAAAGCCTCCAAGGAATTTTAGATTATGCAACATATGTCAAGTAACATTCATAAGGTTTAGAAAATCTTGATCACTCTCTAGAATAGCCCATTAAACATGGGTTGTGCTTTGAATTACAATTGATATAACACAACCACTCAAGATATCAATCAGATTTATATAGGCTCTTTATTGCGCCAGGCACCACTCTTCTGATCATGCTATAATTACATCCTATCCTTGCTAAACTGAGATAAACCTCAATGCACCCAATGATGATTATTCACACCTACATTATACAACCTGAATTAACTACATTATATGAGTGCCTCCATTTCTATCACAAAATAGACACATTAAACTTGGGTCACACATGAATGCATCCTGTATTTGTTATAGCACAACTGTGCCACATGACCAATAGAGTTATGGATCACATAATTATAGTCACAAGAATCTGTTCCTTGGTTGTGATCTTATGGTGATTCCACACAACAAAATCTCGACATGAAATTCTCAAAACCCTTAACCTCTACAAATGAAATCTGATGAGATATTGCTTTAAAATATGATTTTCAAACCTGGAACTACAAATCTGACTTCACAACTGAATTCTGCAAAAAGACAATGACTATCCTCAACCTGGTGATATCTTCTTGAATTTTTTCTGATTTTTCCCAGGAAAATCATCCGTAGTTCTCCACAAACTGTCTCAAGTAGAGCAAAACACTGTCGCAATACATCAGGCGCGAACTCACTTTTCTTTATGTCGGCCACAATTTGATTTTTTTAATTTTTCATGTTTGTCGAACATTAACGAAAATAATAGCCGACATTTCGACGAACACCAGGTTCGTCGATATTTCGACGGACGTCGGGGATAAACTTTCGAAACAATTGGAAATTACACATCAAATTTTACAAGCACCCGACGAACATCGAATTTTACATATTTTGTTGGACAGTTTCGTCGTATTTTGCAGTCAAATGCATTAGTGCCATTTAGTTAAAGATGTAATGTGTCACTTCTTATGATAAGCTTATCCCTAGGGCCCTCAACATTGAGAGAGCCCTAATAAAAAACAATAGAAGCATTGATAAGAGCATGATTAGGGTACAAACCCTAGGCCTCCATAGAAACAGAAACAATAACTATAGCGGATTAGTGAGGTTGCAATACCAGAAAGATTAAGACATTGTAGGTAATAACAAAATATTGCAATCTAAAGATTGTAGCCAATAACAAGCACACTATGTAGTTTAGTGACATTTGTAAATGCAATCTACGGTAAGAATAATGACAATCACTTGAGATGTGACAATCAAAAACAGGTTGAGTAGTGACAAGATAATAAAGCTCAAACCTTGCATAGTAAAGTGGAGCTTTTAACAGTGAGTTTCTTTACCCCTTGCTGACCTTAAGGGTTTTTCAAATGCTTTTGGTAGTGTTAGACAAATAAAATGCAATCAGGGAATGACTATCCAAATGAAGTAATAGTGGTAATCATAGGTTCAATGTTTCTTCTTAGCCATTAATATTGTATAATGGAGGTAGTGGATTGCATGTTTGAGCAATGTTTTGAGACTCACCAAAGATGGGAAAATAGTGAATAATACCTTGTGGACTGTGAAGTAGTGTCAGTAAGGTTGAAGGATCTTAAGAACTACAACACCATGAAACAATAAGTCCCCTGTAGTAAGTAGGCAGTTTATAGGGCATAGTTTAATTTTATAGAAGGATGTTCATGAAAGGAATCGTCAATTGATAGTGAGTGAGTTGTTTGAGATTGAAGCTGAGGGTGCAATACCCAGTCTTAAAGGAAGTTAGCAAAGCAGTAAATGTGCAAGAAAATTGAATTGTACACAACAAACAATTCACAATGTTATCTTCTATAATGCCTTGAGTTTGAAGACAAAAATCTCATTATATCTTCATGATGAAAGTGGTGACCTTAAGGGTCAATCACTCGAAACCATGATTTTAAAACATGATATTGTGCTTATGGAGGCAACATTTTAAGCAAGGCAGTGAGTAGTAGTTTGGAACAATGGCAAGTATGAAGGACTTGCTTTATATGCATACTATGCAGTCTAGCTTAAGACAGCATTCTTAGAAGAGATTGAAAGTGGATTATGGAACTCAAGAGTTACCATGAAAAGGATTAAAGCAAAGACTGAGATCTATTTAAAAGCCACAGTCATGAAGATATTAAAGATGTCACATGCAAAACCCTAGTAGCTGGAGTAATGAATACAGTGCCAAAGAGGATAGTGTGTTGGGGTAGATTTAGGAGATCTCCACATTATCTAATTACAGGGAAATAAATCATTTATTTATTTTTTAATTAAAATAAATCATTCTAAACCCTATATAGGATACATTGATACTTCAAAAGCCTCTGAAAGAATTTGAGATTATGCAAATATATGTCAAGTAATATTCACAAGGTTTAGAAAATCTTGATCACTCTCTAGAATAGCCCATTAAACATGGGTTGTGCTTGAATGCACTACATAATTGATATAACACAACCACTCTGCATATCAACCAGAGTTATAGACTCTTTATTGTAGCAAGAGGTAATCACTCTTCGATCATGCTATAATTACATCCTAACCTATTAAACTTGAGACAACCTGAATGCACCCAATGATGATTGACACCTACATTATACAAGGTCTGAATTAACTACATTATATGAGTGCCTCCATTTCTACCACAACATAGCCACATTAAACTTGGGTCACACATGAATGCATCCTATATTTGTTATAGCACAACTATGCCACATGACCAATAGAGTTATGGATCACATAATTATAGTCACAAGAATATGTTCCTCGGTTGTGATCTTATGGTGATTCCACACAATAAAATCTGGACATGAAATTCTCAAAACCCTTAACCTCTAAAAATGAAATCTGATAAGATGTTGCTTTAAAATATGATTTTCAAACCTGAAACTACAAATCTGACTTCACAACTGAATTCTGCAAAAAGACAATGACTACCCTCAACCTGGTGATATCTTCTTGAATTTTTTTTATTTTTTCCAAGAAAATCGTCCTTAGTTCTCCACAAACTATCTCAAGTAGAGAAAAACACTATCGCAATAAATCAAGCGCAAACTCACTTTTCTTTATGTCGGCCACAATTTGATTTTTTTTAATTTTTCATGTTTGTCAAAAATTCGACGAAAATGATAGCCAACATTTCGACGAACCCAATTTCGTCAAAATTTTGATGAACGTCGGGGATAAACTTTCAAAAAATTGGAAATTACACATCAAATTTTACAAGCACCCAACGAACATCGAATTTTACATATTTTGTTGGACAGTTTCGTCAAATTTTGTAGTCAAATGTATTAGTGAGCTATTATGATGTACTTATTTGTGAAAATGTATTGAGTTATCCTCTACAAGCTAGCTACAACAATCTATTGTGTTTTGTGAATTAACCAATCTTCTAGGTATTCAAACAATTCAAGTATCCATTAAACTAGAAATAGCAAGGTAAATAGAAATAAACTTCTAGTTGATTTTAGGGAAATTTCCTTCTAGTAATTGTATGATTAAATCTAATGCTAGCAACACAATAATCTCAAAGAATATAATTTATTTACTAGGATTAAATTATACATCTATAAAAAAAATAGTAACATAGTTGGACGGGACCCCTACCAAAACATTAGGGATAGTAAAACAATTATCTCTAACCCTTGTAGCATTGTAAATTGTCACCCCTAACAATTTTGCACTATGTTTAGTTCCCTCCTATGTGCTTGGACCTAATTATTCTCATTATTTTCCCATTTCATTACTATTTTCCAAAAATTAGAATAAAATTGGGAATTAATAATTAAGTAGTTAACAGTAAAAGCCCCAAAATAGGTCTTTTCTAGTCTCCATCACCCTTAACTAGCCTATTTTGGCTCAATTTTGAATATTCTATTGTTAGCATTTTTATATTTGAAAATTCAAATTCATTTGTTGACTTTTCATAATTAATTTTGTGGGAAATAAATAAATTTATATAAACATGTATTTTTCACCATTTAAAATTGGAAGGAAATTCGAATATCAATTGAGCATCCTAAAAAGCAGTCAAGGCAATTCAAGGGCACAATAAGAAGCATTTTACAACACTTTCATTAATCAAGATCATGTTGGAAATGCATTAAAAGAAGAAAGGAAGCATTATAAACAAGAAGATATTATGATGCACTTATTGTGAAGATGTATTGATTTATCATCTACAAGCTAGCTACAACAATCTATTGTGTTTTGTGAATTAACCAAGCTTGTAGGTATTCCAACAATTCAAGCATCCATTAAACAACCTTTGGTGGTAACTTATGGTGTGGACATCACTTTGACAAAGATTCCATGCCAAGGTAACATTATCCATTTTCATTTGTCATTTCAGTCAATTATTGTTTTGGCCTCTTCCCAACCTAGAGCATTTCCCTCTTTATCATCATCATTTGTTGTACGTGAAGGTAGAAATACCAAAATTGGGTTTGAATTATGTAAGCCCCTATACAAAATAACATTTCCCCCTCTTTTCATGTGTGCAGGTCAGATATAAAGGTTTTGTCAAGAGTGGGTCACAAGAAACACATTGAATCTTTTACTCTTACCATTTGAAGTTTGTAGATCCTAAAAAATTAGCATCTATGTTCAAGGGTTCCACCACCCTTTACCCTCAAACTTGGGCCTAAATTTCAATCATAGGTTCCTCTTTGTATCCCTTTTCCAAATCTACAATTGTTCCAATAGTTTTCATTTTATTCTATGTGATAAATTACATTTTTAGATCTAGGGTTAATGTCAAATAGGCTTATTAAAACACACATCACACTTCTCCTATTTGTAACTCAAAATAACCAAACTCTAGGACATTGGCTCTCCCTTGTGGCAACTAGCCAATCATCAAACCCTAGTTGGTTTGTGTTTGAATTTGGAATCAAATAAAAAGAATTCATCCTAGTTATTCTACTTATTAGATCTAGGAATCACTTTTTCCACTCTACAACCCTATATATTTGTCTCAATATATGTATTCCCCAATAAATAGTTATCATAAATTTATATGTCATATTTGACATGTGATTATCCAAAAGCATTACAAATAGAATAAAAAGATACAAGTGGCATTATATTAGACCCATATGATAGTCACAACTAGATATGGAGATAGATTCAAACTCTATGTAGAGCTTATTGCAACTCACCATATTGAGCCATGTATTGGCATAAAAACAAATTCAAACTTCAAAATTATAATAACAGAAGACATGTAAATTACAAATAAATAAATAGATAAAAGTTCAAAAGAAATATTTGATGAAACTAGATTGATGGGTTGCTAATAAATTAAAATTTGTCCTATATAAATTTTTTGAGGAGATGGCTATGGGTACACATTGCAATCATGAATAGGAGCTCCATATTTCTATAGTTATTAAAGAAAAAGAACTACAACCAGCATATGGAAGGTCTATTTTGATGGAGTTAAATGCAAGAATGAAATCAAACAAGGATAGCCCCATTTTCTCCTAAGGAGAACAAAAATTCCAAACTAGATTATAGATTGTAATTCAACTACACTAACATTATAGCCAAAAATGAAGCTCTAATACCTATATTATAAATAATAGAGAAGAAAATATTAAAATACTATAATTCCCTAGAAGCAAATAACTAGTATTCAAGAAAATAATGTTGGAGTTGATGATTGAACCCCACATCTCCCAGAAATCACTTGCGGCCAAAACACCTATCACACCTAAAGGGAAAAAGTCATTGATGCTCTCATGCAACCTTGAGAAGTGACCTAATCCAAAAATGCATCTAAAATTGGAAATGTACGTGAATGAATAATGTATAATAAGAATGCTTATAAAATCAAAAAGAAAATCCTAGATGAGGATTTAAATAGATTGTGACAAGTGTCTTTATCTTATCCAATGAGACAACAAGACTTATAACTAGCCCAATATAATAATAAAAATAATTCCTAAGTTTAGCTTAAGTAATTAAAGTAAAAGGAACCTAATAATTAATTAATTATTAGGTGATTACCTATTTACTCCAACAAATAAGATCCCAATGCGAGGCAAAAATTGTATGTTAATATCATACAAGCAAATGGAGAAGAATGTTGGCGTGGCACTAGGCGGGAGTTTGTGCAACGTCCAACGGGAAGAGGTTTTGAATGTTGATGTTGTGCAGGGTTTGGGTGTTGCTTCTTCGGTGTCACTAGCTCTTGGGTGTGGTCGGGTGCCCTGCAGGGGCCCTTCTCCTCAAGTGGCTGGGACTTTTGTTTTTCCCTTTGAGCTCCTAAACTTTTTGTAGTGTCACCTTCTATTTTGGTTTCTAGTGCTCTCCCTTTTGTTGGCTTTAGGACCACTTCGAGTTTCCATCAAAAGTCCTTTTCTGTTGCAGTTTCAAAGGATTGTGCTCATTCTCTACCTACTCTGGCTAAGGTTGGACCGTTTCCCTATGCTCATGCTTCCCCTATTGTGGTCTATGGACCTAAGGTTGCTGAAAATGAGGATTACTATTTGAAACAAGGTGTGGTCTGCGGGTTTAATGGCTTGTCGCCCTCCCTTCCTGATCTCCATGATTGGGTTATGTCCTAGAAGCTTATTATCTCTAGGTAGATTGAGCTTTATCCCAGCATAAGGGGGTTCTTCTTAGCAACCTTCACCTCCTCCGCAGAGTAGGACTATGTGCTAGACAGGGGGTGGATGTGGGGTATTCATTTGTTATCCATTAGGCCTTGGTCTCACTCTTTTAATCCTCTTATAGCTTCGTTGAATACCAGACCAATTTGGGTCCAACTAACGAATCTCCCTCTCCAGGTTCGAGAGGATTCATGTTATAAATTTATTGGCAACGCCATTGGACGCTTTCTGATAGTGGACTCTATGACTCAGGATATTGGGCATACTATGGTGGCTCATATTTTAGTAGATTTGTACATCTCCAAACCTCTCCATGGTGATGTGGTCTTACTAGTGGAGGATAGGCCTTGAAGGCAACTTTTGGACTATGAGGGCCTCCCTTTTCGATGCAGGAGGTATTTCTCCACTGGTCATTTGGCCTCTGCTTTCCCTTAGGCTCACTGCAAGGCTACTACTACCTGGAGGAAGGATGCTCTCAAGGAACATCTCATGGTTTGATCTCCCTCTTTGGATGGTTCCACTAAGGAGGAAGACCATTCCTTGGTTGTTTCCTTGGAATCTAAGTCTTGCTTGGCTCCTCTTCTGGATATCCCTTCTATGGAAGCATTGTTGCCTCGAACGGTTGTCGCTATTCAGGTGGAGCCTTCTCATCTCTTGATGAACACCCATGTTGGTCCTTTAATAGCTCCTAACTCCTCTTCCTCACTGGAAAATCTGCATGGTGTCTCTTTTCCCATGGTGGTTGTTAAGGATCCACTCCTCTCACCTTGTTCAGTGGACTTCAAGTTTGAGTCTTCCTGGTCTATTGTGTAGAGGAAGAAGAAGGGACTCCCCATATCTGTTGCTACTTCGTGGCCAAGGGTTAAGGGAGTCAGATTAGTCCCGTCGGGTTCTTAGGTTGTCTAGTCCTATTTTTTTCTTCAACATCTATCTGTCAATTTTTTTTGTGTTTGGCCTGTATGGCCAGTTCTGTTGAGTCCTAGTGGCTCCCATATGCTTCTTCTCCTAGTTCATGTCTTGGTTTGAACTAGCTTCTTCTTGGCCCTAAGGGCTTTCCGTGTGAAGGGTACAACACCCTATAAATGTTGCTTACTTAATCAAAAACATTGAATGTGGGACATACTTGAGTGCTTTGTTACAGTTAATTTTCAAACCATCCCCAAAAGAAAAACATTGAAATAGATCAAATGGTCATTGTGGGTATCAATTTAATCTCATTAAGGATATATTTGTTGACAATTGTCATCAAGTTCTAAACATAATACTTACACAACAGCACAACAGGCAATTAGCACTGACTTTGGTGCCAGATTTTAGTGTATTTTGAGTACATGAGTTGGACAATTTGGTTGGCATTAAACTCGGCACAAACAGGCATGGTCAGTTCGACGTCTAATTTTGTGGTGACTTTTCTGCCGTATTTAGCACCGGAATTATTTTAGTGCCAAAAAATCATGGTGCCTCTATTAGTGCCTAAAATAGCATCGGGAAGTAACAACGGAAATGGCGCTGAAATTGGCACCCAATTTCACTTCTGGTTTTGCTTCCATGTCTACTCCCATTTTTGCTTCTAGTTTTGCTTCCAATTTTGCATCTAGTTTTGCTTCCAATTTTGCCTCCAAGTTTGCTTCCAAATTTGCTTCCAAATTTGCTTCCAAGTTTGCTTCCAATTTTTCTTCCAAGTTTGCTTCCAATTTTGCTTCCAATTTTGCTTTTGGTTTTTGCTTCTGATTTTCCTTCCACTTTTGCTTCCAATTTTGCTTTTGGTTTTGCTTCCACATTTGCTTCCAATTTTTCTTCCGGTTTTGCTTCTGGTTTTTCTTCCAATTTTGTTTCTGATTTTGCTTCTGATTTTGCTTCCAGTTTTGCTTTTGATTTTGTTTCCAAGTTTGCTTTCGGTTTTGCTTCTAGTTTTGCTTCCGATTTTGTTTCCAAGTTTGCTTCTGGTTTTGCTTCTGGTTTTTCTTCCAAGTTTGCTTCCAGTTTTGCTTCTAAATTTGCTTCTAGTTTTGCTTCTAGTTTTGCTTCCACTTTTGCTTCCAATTTTCCTTCCAAGATTGCTTCTAGTTTGGCTTCCATTATTGCTTCCTTTTTTGCTTCTAAAAATTCTTCTTGTTTTGCTTCCATTTATTAATTTAATTTGTTTTATTTCAATTTAATTAGTTAAATATATCGTGCCTCTTAAATAACTCATATGATTATATAGTACTTAATTTAATTATTTAGCTCATATGATTAAATAACAATATAATTATTGTAACATGATCATCTATAATTAAAACAAGTGAATCAAATATTTATAATTTAATTGAATTTGACAACATCCATCTTGAGCAGTAAATTAAAATCACCATAATAAATATCCATCCAAAAATCATCGACCACTTTTAATATATATAAATTCACAAGTCAATACTGTTAAGATCATCATCATATATAACTAAAACAAGTGAAAGTCAAATATGTGAGTACATCAAAAACATGTCAAAATGATACATGTCCAACAGTCAACATAAGTGAAAATGATACATGTACAAATGATATAACTAAAATTGATAAATTATGTAACTCAAATTGATATAGGTCAAGATGATACATGTCCAAATGATATAGTGAAAATGATACATATCAATATGATACAACTCAACAATATAGTACAGTAGGCCATGAAAATGATACATATGATAGTAATCATGAAAAGAGTCATCATAATGATATATCAGCAATGATCCATGATGCAGTCTATATGATCATGAATGTCACTGGTTACTATCACCAACTATCTCATCATCATCATCACCATCCTGATCCTCATCATCGTCATCGTCGGCATTGTCATTGGCCTCAGTGTCTTCCGTATTTGTGTCATCATCATCCTCTACCATGTGGTCTGTATAGGAAGAACTAATATTTTGTGGATCTATATCATGTTGGGAATCATCTTGATCTTCTGGATGACCCATGTTCTACAAAAAAAAATATTTAAAATGAAAATTTATTATTTATTTCATGCAATAATTTATTTTTCTGTTATATATCTAATATTACAACATATGAGACAAAACCATTATCATATTGCATCATATCAAAGTGCACATACCATAATAAAATTTCAAAAAAGTTATAGCTAATACTGGTGAGTCGGGACAAACTTCAGCTTTCAAAAACAAAGTCAATTAGGCTGGTAGACTTATGGATCAGGCCAGCATTTGGTGGAAGAGGAAGAAAGATGATTGGAACTCTAGAGGCCCACCATAATGGATTTCAATATTCAACCATGAGAGCAGAAGAGAGATTTGATATCATGTATTAAAACATTAATTATGCATTCTTCCAGCCAGCAGAGAAGGAGATGATTATGTTGCTTCATTTTCATTTGCATAAGATTATGTTGCTTCATTTTCATTTGCATAACCATATCACGGTGTGGGAACCAAGAACACCAAGGATGTTCAATTTTATGTGGAGGTAATGGATGTGGTCCAAACTTTAGGAGGGGCAAGAAGGTCAATGTATGATCCTGATGAAATTGAGGAAGAACAGCAAGAGAGGGACAAGAAAAATAAAATCAATACAGAGTTTCAAGGATTTGTCAAGTGAGTAAGAGGGCTAAGGGAGAAACCTCATCTAAAAGATTTTGAACTAGAGTTTGATATACCATTTAGAGAGCTTTTTTTTCATGGAGTTCCTTTCAAAGCCTCTACTTTTATTTTTCCTACAATACACTATTTGGTAGAGTTGGTGGAATTACCTTTCTTAGTAATCACTATTAGTGATCTATTGAGATTGTTAACCTTGAGAGAGTAGGACTTGGGAAAAAGGCATTTGATATGGCTATTGTTTTCAACAACTTCAAGAGGGATGTACTCTGCATTGACGCCATTCCTCAATCTTCACTTGATGGAATCAAGGAATGGTTGAACTCCATGGATATAAAGTATTATGAAATAAGAATGAACTTCAACTAGTGGCCAATTGTGAAGAGTATTACTGATGATCCAGATAAATTTATTGAAGATGGTGGTTGGGAATTTTTGAATATGGAAGCTAGAGATTCTAATTCTGATAATTCAAAAGAGTCGGATCAAGGATATGAACCCTCTGATGTAGAAGAGGAATCAAAATTAGATTTCATGTAGGCTCCATCAAGAGTGTTACAAGCCAATAAGATGGAGTGAATTCTTATATAAGGATAATTTTCAATGTTGCAGGTCCCGGCTTTAATGCCAACTACAATGGCAACATTGAAATTCCCTAGTAGTATTTATGTTAAGGAAAAATTCTTTAGATGCAAGGATTCAAAGCACATCAACCATGTGGTACAAATGATTAAATCCCAAAGATGATCTGTAGCAATGAAAGAGTCTAAAAAGGTAGAGAGAGATACACTGGTGACTCGGGAGAAACTTCAACTTTCAAAAACAAAGCCAATTAGGCTAGAAAACGTGTGGATCAAGCCAACATTTGGTGGAAGAGGATAAAAGATGATTGGAACTCTAGAGGCCTACCATAATGGATTTTGTTATTCAACCAAGAGATCGGAAGAGAGAGTTGATATCATGTAACAAAACATTAAGCATGCATTCTTCCAACCAGCGGAGAAGGAGATGATTACTTTTCTTTATTTTCATTTGCATAACCATATCATGGCGTGGGAACCAAGAAGACCAAGGATGTCCACATTTATGTGGAGGTAATGGATGTGGTCCAAACTTTAGGAGGGGATATCCTAATGTCTGCCAAGAGGCATAAAGTCAGATGAATTAAGTTCACCTACATGTTTGCCAAAGTTTACTTCTAATTTTTATGATTGTTTTTCTTGACTATCAGAGAAGAAACTATAACTTTCAAAAATAAAGTCAATTAGGTTGGAAAACGTGTGGATTAGGCCAGCATTTGGTGGAAGAGAGTGAAATATGACTAGAACTCTAGAGGCCCACCATAATGGGTTTCATTATTCAACCATGAGAGCATAAGAGAGAGTTGATATCATGTATCAAAACATTAAGCATGTATTCTTCCAGCCAGTGGAGAAGGAGATGATTACTTTGCTTCATTTTCATTTACATAACCATATCATGGTGTGGGAACCAAGAAGACCAAGGATATCCAATTTTATGTGGAGGTAATGGATGTGGTCCAAACTTTAGGAGAGGAAATCCTGATGTCTGCCAAGAGGCATAAAGTCAAATGAATTAAGTTCACCTACATGTCTGCCAAAGTTTACTTCCAATTTTTATGACTATTTTTCTTGAATGTCAGAGTTTACTTACAAATTTGAAATTTATTTCTAGTCATTTTGATGAGGATATATTCATCCAATGTGTAAGCATCTTTTGTTTGTATCACAAGCCATAAGCATCTATGCATTGCAAGAATTTTGATTATCTATGGTCTACAGCTATGTCGTCTCACTTATTGGATCTTCTATTTCAATGTTTTCTATGGCCTTCTCTATTTGAGGTAGCACCTAACAATCCTACCTCCTTTCCTTAGCTAAGAAGTGGATTTGAATTTGGAAACGCTACACTTTAAAACTAGCTATGGTTTAAGGAGAGTTATTCTAGCTTTGTTATTGACACGGTCCTCAATCTTCAACAAGGACTTAGATGCATGGACTAAAATGCAAGCTTTCAAACTTAGATTTGAATGTGCATAATTTGATTGATTATGGTTTTCATAGGAAGTTGTCTTTACATGATTATTCTAGATTGCCAATACGTGTAAATGTGACTGCATCCTTATCAAGTTTGGCTACCCTTATTCAGAATGCCTTGGCCTTTGGACTCGATACAAATTTGTGCATTTTTATTCCATATTTGTAACATGTAGGACATTTAAGGGGTACAACATATAGAAATTCAATACTATCATCCAAGGAAAACTTACAAATGATGTATCAAGAACAACAAAAAATAATTTTATTAGGGTTAATGCTTTCTTCCCCCACACTGCTGATATTTTCCCCAAAACATTTTTTTTTATTATTTCAACACATCTCAAAATTCAATGTATTGATTAACATTTGTTACGCATTTCAGTTGTTTATGCAAATGATGCATATATGTTAACTCGACCAGTGTTGTTACTTTGATAGTTTGACTTCTATGACAACTAGCCATTATGCATTTCACCTACATCCTTCCACTAATTATTCATGCACATAAATGGTCATCTTGTAATCATAAGATTTGAGCTTTATTTACTCATCCTACGCATCAATAAACAACTCAACACAAGAGATGAAAATTGACATATTAACACAACAATATCCAACTAAGTTATTGAAACTCAACTATTGATACCTCGTTCTCCATCCAGATTACAAAATCGTTCCACTTTTTGTTTTGTAACATATTATTTTCAAATTGCTTTGGATGGTGGCCATATTTCTTCTCATGTCAAAACATGGCACATGGACTACTTAAACTAATTGATATGCAATCATTTACTTTTTCCAAGGAAATAAAAAAAATATATCATTTAACATATTAAATATACTTACAAATGTACAGATCAAGGCCTATAAGCCTTTCTGACCACTATGATGCGTGCCACGAAGTTTCTCAAGCCTATCCTTGGAGGCCTTGTCCTAAAATATATACTAATTCAATTTAACAATGCACAAAAAAAAAATTAATATCGTTTAATAAATTTGATATAATCTTATGAGAAAATTCAAATACCTACGTACTCTCCTCACTGGACTTCCTTCGTGCATCAGACTTCTCATATGCTTTTACAAGCTCTTTCCTTATTTTCACACTTACATCAATTGGCCTTCTTTTTTGCCTTAGCTTAGGAGGGATTTTTTTATCTTCTTTGTTTGGTTGCACCGAAATCTCTTGCAATTTTGAGACATTTGTAGCTTTATCTTCTATACAGACCAACCTGTGCCAAAATCAATCTCCATGTCATGGATAACTACTTTTTTCAGTTGCATGGGTATCTATGAGAATGGAAAATGTAGATAGTATTTGAACCGTTGAAGGCATGATTCCTTCAACCTATTCACAAACATTTTCCCAGCATCCTTCATTCAGACTTCCCCTGAAACCACCTCATATTATATCTTCGTATTGTAGCTACCAATGCAAGATTGATAGCATGGTGTGGTGGGAGAAGTTTGTGTCCTAGGAGTGGCTGGGACATTGGAAGTATCTGCTCCCTATTCCACATTCTTAGAGTTTATTGTCATTGATTTCCTCCTAGATATTTTGTTCAATCCAGGACTAGTTGGGGAATCAATTGATTTGCTTACAATATTTGAGGGGTGTTACCAGATTATTTGTCTATGTATCTAGCAAGCGTTGTCTAGTCCACATTAACCAATTTGTTCACTGCCTCTAACCCCAATATGGAAGTCAATTCCTCTTTATCTTTGTCAGTCTCATGTCCCTATATATATATATATATATATTTAAATTATATTTCTTCTTTTAAATTTAGAAATAAAAAACTAAAAACTACAATTCCTCTTTATCTTTGTCAGTCTCATGTCCCTATATATATATATTTAAATTATATTTCTTCTTTTAAATTTAGAAATAAAAAACTAAAAACTACAATTCCTCTTTATCTTTGTCAGTCTCATGTCCCTATATATATATATATATATTAAAATTATATTTCTTCATTTAAATTTTGAAATAAAAAACTAAAAAGTAAAATTCAAAGAAACAATGGAAACATTTACAAATCTATAAATTGACAATGAATTACCTCATTGTGGCCAAAGTCTGCTGACAATGCTTGCTTCCTTCTATTGCTTGACATTTTGAGGTGACCTAGGGAAAATTATTTTTGTCTAGTCTATGGAGGCAAACGAAGTACACACTGTCAAGTATGAAATTTTTCGTCCATTTTGTGGTATGAAAGTTTTGTTTTATGGGAAAATATATTCGTTGGGTTTGCTTAGTGTTGATAACCTAGGGAAAATATGTTCACTGGGTTTGCTTAGTGTTGATAACCTTATCATGAAAACTCTTTCATAATGCAATCTTGGACGAATTTGTCATGGCATCGGTGACTATGGCACGACTGGGCAAAACCAAGCGATTTTTGCATTTATTTTCAACAGTTGCTCAGCAATGACATATTCATTGGGTTTGCTTAGTGTTGATAACTTTATCATGAAAACTCTTTCATAATGCAATCTTGCATGAATTTTTCATGGCATTGGTGACTATGGCGCGACTGGGCAAAACCAAGTATTTTCTACGTTTATTTTCAGTAGTTGCTCAACATTGACCGACCCAATTCCCAGATTTTCCAAACAGTTCACTATTTCCTTGATACCCAGGTTAGGGAAAGAATACGGAGGCATCCTAGCTTTGTGCTATAATATTTTGAGCCAAAGCTCAAATGGGTAGGGTAAAAAATTTTGTTGGTTTCTCAAAGGTTTTACAATTTATAATGATGGGACAATTTAGAGGTTGTCTTGATAGGTTAGGCCACAAACTAGTAAACAATCACGAATTTAAATGCAATACAAAGAGTAATAAAAAATCACAAATTCAACCAAGAAAAAAAAATTGTAACCTTACCTATGGTGTCATAAACTAAATTGAATTTATCATCAATTGCTAGTAGCGCCTTGCTCTCTTCCTTCACATGGCATTTTTCCCTTTTTTGTCATTTGATTTCTTCCTTCATGCAGGAAATTTTTTATTTTTTTATTTTGATTCAGTAGTTGGCGCTTTAGTCGGCGTTAGTTAACACCAACTTTAGCGCCAAATTTTGGCCGTTAATGTAATCAGTTTGGGGTGCCTAAGGTGGCACCAAGTGCGCCTAATTGAGTGCCTATCATTGTTGTATAGTGAATATTTTCATTGTTGTGTATCGCAGGATCCATAGTGTTGGAAATAATTCCAAATCCTACCTTGTTTTGTGACCACCATTGTCTCATGGCTCCTTCATCAGCTCGGTGTGGTAGAGCAGTTTTTATCGTGGTCCCGCAAGGTGCTTCATCCTTCTCAACGGTAGTACAGTGAAAGATTCTTTGGTGGCACGCGAGTCTTCCTTTTGTTTCTAGTGGTGTTGTGGTGACTCCCGCAAGTCTTCTACCATTGGTGTGTGGTAGTGCGGTGACCACCGCTATCCCATGGATCCTTCATCAACTCGATGTGGTAGAGCATTTTTTACCATGGTCCCACAAGTTGCTTCTTCCTTCTTGGAAATAGTGTGGTGAAAGCTTTAGTGGTAGCATTTTTATTCATAGAGGAGGCCATGGAGAGAGGACGTGGACGGCGTAGAAATACTAAATCGCTGAGAGGAAAGTGGGTGGAAATAGATGAGACAACGAAATTTGCAGATACAATAGAGGTAAGAAGAGAAAGCAACCTCAACCAAAGGAGGAAGGTGTTTATGAATTCACAAATGCTACAACACAGAGGAGATATCAATATGTCAAATATATGACTAAAGTGAGGTTTTGTGTTGGATATCATACTCGTTGAAATGATATAATTGGTGTACTAAATATTATTTACTATGTTGTGTATTATAGGGGCGAGATGAGGCCATGGTAACAAATTGTATCATATCAAATGAGGACACAACAGATGAAGCAAGACATCAAGTACTCAAATTTTGGCTTAACTTAGGAAAAAATGATTTGATGGAATCTTGTGATATGTCCATCTTTTTTCACAATATTATTGAAATTTATAATGTATTATCCAATCTTGACATAAATTAATGCATGTTGTTGATTATTTTAGATGGAGATTGGAGCAAATGCAGAGCCTGAGCGTTCAACTAGCAAAAGAAGAAGATATGTATGTGGACGTGGACCTAAAACTATTAAATCACGTAGATGACAGTGGGTGGAAGAGGATATGACAATGGATACTACAGACACAACAAATGATTGCACTGAAGAAGAGGTAGGTCAGGACTATAGTACATGGGATGAATACTTTGAGAAAATTGTTGTTTGTGGATGTTCTCTATGTCGTGGAAAGAAACAATTCAAATGAGTGATTGTACAAAGACATTACATATATGATGAGCTTCCAGTAGGTAGTATGCCTCCTACAATCGACTAAAACCAAAGAATAATAAATGAGTGTGGACTGATGTTTTATAAACTATGTTGCCAAAATTATGTTTTATTTAAAATATTGTATAAAAAAGGTAGTCTATAAAATAATGTTCCATTATTCAATTGATGTATATATGTTCATACAATTTTTATTTTTATTTTTTAAGCCATATTTGATTATATTTCTTTGAAATTGATACATTTATGATTTGTCCAATTGTTTCCAAACATTAAATATTGCTTGCGTTTGTTGATAGGTAGAAGATTTTGATGAAACACATAGTAATACCCAAGATCCAACTAGGTTATTAAGATTTGGAAGGGATGATCCAAACCATCCTTTAAACCATACCAGGGTGAGAAGAGCAAGATTGAAGAGAACACTACCACCTAAGAAATTTGAAGAGCTTATGAGAGTCGCATACACCGATGACATGCCACCTAGCCTTAATGATGATGATCATGATAGTGAAAATGCAATGCATGAAGAAGGATTGAATGAAATGCTTACAGGTTTCTTTGGGGATGGAAACAATTATGACAATAATGATGATATGGTTGACAATAACGGTGATAGCAAGGGTAATTACCACCAATGTAATGTTGATGATAACAACATCAAAGACTCCATCAAGCAAGCAGCAAAGACACCCATGTTCAAATCGGGTGCAAGTAGAACCTCAAAACTCGCATGCACATTAATATTATTAGATATCAAGTCACTATTTGGTTGGTCAGACAAAGGATTCACTACCTACTCAAGTGAGTTGAAATTTATTTCTTACTTTGCATTTTCAATTAGTGTACATAATTCATAAACATTCATCAACTTTGTTTATATTTCTTTAAGTGGATTTTAAAACCATATATTGTATATAAACAGTCCTAGTAGAGATTGACATATCAAACATGTTCATCATAAGTCAAACATTCAATTGATTTAATCTCTAGCAATCTTACAACTAAAATATTCCCGGAAGAGAATGTGTTGCCATCAACTTGCAGAGAGGTGCGTCTGTTGTTGGTTGAGTTGGGGATTGATTATAAGAAAATTCATTCATGTAAAAATGATTGCATTTTATATAGAGATGAATATCAAAACAAGGTAGAATACCATGTATGCAAAGAGAAGTGATATCATACAGATGTACAAGGTCCTACAGTTTCAAAGAAGGTTTTATGTCACATGCCAATTATACCTAGACTTCAAAATGAATGTTTCATTGCAATTCACTAGCACAATTGATGGACTGGCATGCAAAGAATAGAAGTAAAGATGGATTCATGTGAATTTTGGCCGACTCCAAAGCAATGAAACACATAGAGGAAAAATGGCCAACAAAATTCAAAGATGAACCCCGTAGTATCAAGTTTAGTCTTGCAATTGATGGAATGTGCCCATTCTCTTTCCTGAACTCAAATTACAATGTTTGGCCAATCCGATTGATAGTATACAATATTCCCCCATGGATGAGTGTTAGAAAGGAGCACCTTATGTTGATTCTCATTGTTCCAAGAAAACATCAAGTTAAAAACATGGATGTTTATCTTGTGCCTTTTATTGATGAGATGCAACTGCTATGGAAAGGCATAAGAATGTATGACATATCACGTCCTCCATCAAAAAGGTCCTTCATGTTGTATGGTGTGCTATGTTGGACTATTCATGATTTCCCAGGACTTGGTGTTTGTTCTGGTAAGATAAAATATCTATGTATTTACATTCATAATTTATTTTCATCCCAAATTTCATACTTAGTTTTATACTATTTTTTTATGTTATTAACATTACTTGTTGAATTGCAGGGCTTCAAACAAAGGGTATATTTGCATTTTCAAGATGTGTAGAAAAATTTCAAGGGTGGTATTCTAAATATCTACATAAATTTATTTACACAAACAATAGGGTTTTTCTACCATTAGATCATAGGTTTAGAAATCGCCCAAAGAATCAATTTGATGGAAAAGTTGAAAATAGAGGCCCTCCCATGATTATGGGTATAGGTGATTGGCTTAAGAAGTATGAAGATGCTTAATTGAAAGTGTTAGCTCTCAAAAACACAGGTTTGAACCACGAAAGGTTGCCAAGCTTTCACAACATTTCAGGGTAACAGAACAAGGTTTGAAACAATCAAACCTTCTACTCTTTAGGTGCTGCTAGACCTAGGCGGGTGTACCTAACTGAATAATGCAGACTTTACTTATGATTATCTTTCTGAAATGCTTTTGTCCACAATGGCAGATTATAGTGAACAAAATGAAATCAAACTTGATAGCAATCTTCTAATCTAAATCCTAAAATGCTTGATTAACAGATGTAAAGAGATTAAGTGAATTCAAAAATGATGAAATGCAGAGACCAGTGCCTTGTTGGGTATGCGGAGTCAAACAAAACAGAGGTGAGCAACTTATTCTGGCAGAAAATCAAATTGTAGGCATATGATTTGTTTATAACTTGTATAAACAATGCAGGAATATGATTACTAAGCTCTACTTTAAGAATCCAGATGAATTCCCCCTGATTACTGTGATCAACAGAAAGGATTTAATCCCTACTTGAGAGAACCAGTCAATTAATCACACAGATACAGCAAATGTGCACCTATAAACTGAGAATAAACTTATTATTTCAATTTAAACAACCAGAAAGAATCAACTTGGAGACAGCTTTAGCAATGCTTTTCAATAAATTCAACATACAATTGATACCAAAAACAACCTGCCACATCAGCTAATTTTATTTGAAGCCACCATTTGAAATCATGCACATAGTCTCTGAAAAAAAAAATTATCCTACTGTAGCCATCTGACTACCTACTGCCTTTTATCTAAAATCTGATGATCTTCAATTACAATCTGGGTGCATATTTATACCCAGCATTAAGAAAATCAAACGCTTCAAAACCATGTCGGCTAGAACCCATATTGATCAACCGTTACAATCGGGCACTCATGTCGGCCACAAAAGAAAATTATATGTTGGCCAACAAGCATTTGAAATTCCAATTTTACCAACAGAACAATCAGCAAGAAATCCCTGCAGGTATGTCGAAGGCAAATTATATCGTTAATCGCTCATGACCAAGCTCCCCTGCTCCTCGTGCTTCACCGTGACCATCCATTTGTTATACCAAAGCCAAGAAATGTCGCTTTGTTTCGTTGTACCGCTATAGCTCGTTCGGGTCGGTGAAACGTTATAAAGACCATTCTACGTTTTACCGAAAACCCTCCTCAATCCTCACAGGTCGCCGTAACTTATGACTCCTCTCGCCAACAATCCCAATTGTCATATGTATGTCGCTATAACCTGTGACTATCGGGGAAACCCTATGTAGACAATACAATGTTTCATCGAAGGCTTCGAAGTCAACCCGAGATCATAAGTGTTCGCCAAGACAATATAGAACTCACACCGAAAGCCACATGAAGAAAACATTAAAGCCCTATCGATAAGACATACCGAATTCGCTATGAGATATCACCGAAACCCCCAGACTCTTGCTGAAATAACATCCCTTTGAATTGTCAGTCGGTGAAACAATGCAAAGTTGTTATAACCCTTCACCGAAGGCCATGTCTGGCCGAAACGAACATTGAAGCACAAGTTGGCAAAAAACATTTGCCAAGATGCAATGCCGAAAACTCCAAGCTCTGTTGATATGTGTATCATCCCGATCGCCGAAACAAAACCAAGGTCTCGCCGACAACCACCTGTAAGTAAGATCCAGTCGCTGTGACACATGATAAGTCCTGCCGATATGCAATATGGACTTATGCAGGCAAAAAACGCTCAATGGGCCGGGGAGACAATAGAAGACCTATGCCGATAGGCACCAAAAGGTGGAAAATGCAAGACCCAAAGGATTCAAAGGGACAATATGGAAAAATATAGATGAAATATGCACACAATAGGACTAGATATGGAAGCTTATAGGTGAAATCATATGTAAAAACATCATATTTTTACAGTTCTAATAGAAAGCTTGGGAGGATTTTTTTATCGGCGTGATTCAATTGAAGAACTAGAACAAGTTGTAGTTAATATGCCAGAAGGAATGAAAAGAAAATCCATATTTTATGAGCTCCCTTACCAGAAAGATCTATTAATATCTCACCTATTAGATCCTACGCACATCTTCAAAAATGTCGCAGATTCTATATTTTGACACATCAGGAAAAGTGAATGACACCTCATCTTCAAGGAGAGATATTGTTCTTTTGGGTACCAAATTTGATAGAAAACATTTGTGGCCAAACAGGGAAAATGAAACATATGAAAAAGCTCCATGGATTTTGAAAAAAAAAGAGCTAGACCAACTAAAAAGTGTCATTCGTTCAATAAGGACACCTACTAGCTATGGGTCATCATTGGCTAAAGATTTTACAGTTGATGGACATATCATAGTATTTAAAACACATGATTTTCATAATTTAATGAAGGTATTATATATCAACATTTAATATTTACTGGTAACATTGACTAAGCACTAAATTTGTTTTGATATTTTGTTGTGTGAGAAAAAATTACTAATGACCTTTTCATAAATTTGTTTGATAGCATATCATGCCATTGGAAATTAGGGGGGATTCTTGTCTTACAGTTGACTTAAGGAATGCCATAAGTCGATTGTCAGCATTTACAAGGTATGTGGTTATATGAAATGTTCATGTGTGAGAGACATAGAGATATTATATTGCATTTTAATTTATGACTAAAGGTTCATACTAATTTACTATTCTTATATTAGGTGGGTGACCTCCAAGGAGATCCATGAATCTGAAGTGCCAAATTGGACGAAGGAAATTGCAAAAATTGTATGTGTATTTGAGAAGGATCTCCCTACAAGTTTCGTGGACCTACAAGTCCATTTACTTATACACTTAGTCGATGACATTGAATTGGTGGGTGTCGTATCAATGAGGTGGATGTTTTTCTTTGAGAGGTATATGAAAACTCTTAAAAGATGTGTCTAACAAAAGGCGCATCCAGAGGGTTGCATAGCTTAAGGGTATGTATTGAATGAAGCATTTTTCTTCCTGTGTGAATTCCTTGGTAAGGATTTTGAATATGGCCCACACGTTTGGGATGAAGAATGAGCATCAGATATTATTGATGGAGAAAAACCACAATCTAATGGTGTTGAAGTACAAATTAGTAAGTAAATTCATGATCGGTGTGGTTGTTTTTCTTACAATCATTAATTTACTTTGTAATTTATTTGTCAAATTAATAGCATGACATTTAGAGTTTGAAATAAACATTTTGACATGTAATAGGTGTAGACGAAATTTCTATACTCAACAAGTTCATTCTATACCACATGGAATTTATGAACAAATGGATTGATCTATATGATAAAAAGAGAGAAGTGTTAGAAGCAAGGAGACAATTTAAGTTATCAAACCCAAGGAATACTCCATTTCCCACTCATCTGCTTGGGGAATGGGGAAAATATTTCACACTAGAATGGGTTACTAAACAAATTCAAAATCAAATAGAAGATGCAGGTACAGATTCAAACATAATAGAAGATGAAATCAACATGTCTAGAGGATGTGAAAGAAAGGTACAGTTGGAATTTTACAAAATGTTGTTTCCTTACAGTTTTGATAGTATTAACTATTTTAATATTCGTCATTATATTTTTCTTCACTGAAATAAATGGTCTTTCACAAGCGAGGAAATATCTAGCAATGTGGGCATATGGTCGACATTATCGTGTAGAAAGTGTAGACATAAAGAGACGATCCTTCGATTGTGGCATCATGGTTGACTTCAAGCAATCTAGTCAATCAAGCTCAAAAGATAAGAATATAATTGAAGGTAATCTACAATATGTTGGGAAAATACAAGAAATTATTGAGTTGGATTACCACTCTTTTAAATGTTGTATATTTAAGTGTATATGGTATGAAGCATTTGAGTCGACACGAAGACATGATACCCATAATGGATTGTTTTCTATAGATTTCTCATCATTCCTACCAGAGGATAAGGAGCCTTATGTTCTACCAATTCATTGTGAGTAAGTATTTCTTTAACTCAAACAAGAAGCAGCAATGATCATTAATCTATTAATTCATAGCTTATTGTGAATATATACATGTGTTTATTAATCAATAAAATTGTTATAGCATACGTCTAATATATGTATGTCGTTCATGTGCAGGTATTTTTCTATGAAGATATTTTGGACCTGAAATGGATATTTTTCATACATTATGATCCAAGATTAAGGCATGTATTTGACAATGCATTAGTGGATACTGAGCAAAACAATGATGGCCAACAAAATGAGATAGAGGGATTAGAGAACATCGAAGAAATTGACATTTGTGATGATGTTGAAGATGGTTATGTTCAGGCACAAGAAGACAACAATCCAGAGTTAGATGATGTTATGGAAGACAACAATATGGATGGTATAGAAAATGATGATCCAAATACATCTAGTATCAATATAGATGGTCTATAGTAAAATTTCAATAATGATGAAGATGATGCAAGTCAAGATGAGGATGATGATAATATTAAATACTTGAAAGAACATATGAACATTAACAATTATATACTAGATGACATTGTAACAGATAATAATGTTAATGACCAAGACTTCTAAATTTTCAAAATTATTTGCAATCCATGTTTAAAAAAGTATGATTCTTATGGTCTAAACTTTCAAATGCTTCAGTAATATTATGTTGTACTTGGAAAATTGAAAACATGTTTTATTCTCCTAGCAAGTTTTTTTATTTTCCATTATAATTCTAGACCAAACAACATTTGTGGGCATGGCCTTTTACACCAATCTTAATTTGTATGAAGTTCACGAACCTGTTGTCAAGCAGTAAATTCCTTTCATAGACAAGAAATGTAAAGGCTTCATTAAGAAAAGATAAGTAGTCTCTTTTTTAGGGTAATCCACATGCAAAAATTAAAAATCACATTAAAAAATAATTGTACAGTAGAAAATCATATTCAATTAGTTATGTCTTATTTCGCTTGCACACTTATCTGAAAGACGTAGGGTATTGACCATACATTTCCCTTGACAAAGCAAACATGTGCTTTCATTTATTTTTACTGTATCTCTTAGAAGTGAAATTGTTGTTACATAATGATGCACTAAGAAAATAATACATACAAAAAAATGCAAAGAAAATGTTTGAAATTTAACATGCAACCTATTGTGTTGCATTGAACAGAATCAAGATTAACTGGGACAAGAAATAAAAATAAATTTTTGATGATTGTACTTAAAATTGAATAGGATATGAAAAGTGTGGAAAATGATGGTGCTAAAATTGAAAACCTTGATTCTAATGACATTACTATTTTATGTCATTAGAGATAAAGAGCACATACAATTTTATATACATAGAAAATGAAGATTTGAAATAGTAAACTGAAAATGTAAATTCACTATAAGATTTTTCCTTAAACAATAATTCACATACTCACTTACAAAAAAGGGTGAAGCATTTTTTATTCAAACTCTGTTTTCTTTAATAGACATAACAGTAAAAGAATATTTACAAGTACAAGAATATATACACTGTTTCATAGACTTCTAAATTTTTAGAGTTATTTCAAATCTATTGGGTCTCAAAAATGCAGGTTTTTAGACCATAAGAGGGTGCCAATCTCTAAGAGGACTTTAATCCTTAATATGAACAAATTAAAGTGAATTATTTGAAAGGACTTTAATTCACACCTAACCAGAAACCAATCAAATCATCCACACAATAAAAACAAATGTGCCCTAATAATTCTTGTAAATTTAAACAACTTGAAAAGACCACTTTGGAGACAGCAAAGCAATAAATAAGCATGAAAATTGACATAGAAATTGAACACTAAAAATGGATTACGAGTTATAATGTATCTACTCCATTATATTTCTCAAAATATAAACATGCATAACATGAGTTCTTTTGATATGAATAAGTGGATGAAATGATCTAGTATCTATTCTAATGGATTGAAATGATGATGATATGATGATCAAAATTGGACCTTGGTTTCCCTATTTGTAGAGGAAGCAACAAGCTTCAAGTCCATTCACAAAAGTTACATCGTTTCTTAACTAAAGCATAATTAACATAACATAGAAACTTAAAAAGAGTTTATTGTTGGATGCACCACAGTCTGTTAATCAACAACAAGCGCCCGTGACCACCTAAGATTTGTTCAAGGCTCAAGCACCATGTTAATGTGTCCATAACAACCAAACTCTGACTACCTCCTCATACAGCTCATGCAAGGAAAAAATTAACCTTTGACATGTGATTAATGTATTTGTCCTGGGCATAAGTGTTTGCATTTTGTAGAGTGTGTGTCATTACATTCTCCAATCCAATAATCCTCCTGAGTTTCTTATGTGTTTTCTTGAGTACCTCATCCTCATCATTGATGTCATCAAGGATGCCTAGAAAATATCTTGATATCTCATTTTTCCAAGTTTCTTGATCCTTCAAATCTATTTCTTCAAAGAAATTTGGCATGGCCATACATAGTGGCTAGCTGAAGTCACTCAATTCCACTGTCAAGATATTCTGGAAGTTTTCATGTGTATTCATGAGGCTCTAACATCAAAGCATTATTATCTCCATCTTTTTCCTTGATATGGGATTCCATTTCCTTCATCCTATCTGTGTGAACCCAAACCTAGGTACCTGCAAAATAACATGATTAAACAAGTTAAACAAGGAAATGCAAGCCTAAACATGGATTCCCCATGAGATTCATTAACATAACTAAAATTAGGAAGAAAATGCTAAAAACACTATGAAATCACAAAAACAAGATTGAATCCTAATTAAGCTAGCAAACTCTTAATCCCATGGGGGAATTGGTGCCAATTTGATGTGAAAATTTGGCCCTTTCCCAATCCCTAAGATGCAAGTTGATTGTTGTTGAAGATTGTTGATCCACTCTGGTGAAGAATGTGATAGCTCCAAGCCTAAAATCTGCAATAACCTAGCTAAGAACTCAAATGATGGATGAAAATGGCTAAGTATTTTAGCATGGTAACTTTGCTTGGAATGTGGATGATGAAATGAGGAGAAGAGCTCTTCATTTATAGGATTTCAAGATGGATGAAAGTCCAATTTTGAGCAATGTGGGACTAACATTCAACCAATGGAAAGGTGCCACTTTTCAAGCTATGAATGGATGATGGTTGTGCAAAATTTGGGGTTTGTGCCAATAAATGCCAATATTTGAAATTCAAATTTGTTGAAATGACATGTAAGAGGGAAGGGAAAGTGCAATAAATGCCACTTGGCTCAAGGCAAAGGACATGTAAGATGAAGTTATTGTTTTGTTGGATGTACATGTTGACTTGGAATTTTTGAATTCAATTTGAGAGAATATTCCAAAAGATGCCATGTGAGGGAAAATAGGGATTTAATAAATGAATTAAATCTATTTTCATGTGCAACTTGCATTATTTAGAGGATGTGACATGAGATTAGATTAAATTAATCAAGGGTTAATTAATTTAATGGGAGATTTGATGATGTGACTTATTTGACTCAGATTTATAGATTTATTTAAATCAAATAAGAGAGGAATATGATAAGAGGCTAATTAAATAAAGATTTTGATTTATGGTGTTAGATTAAATTCAATAAAGTTTTAATTTATTAAATTTAATGGATAGACTTTAGAGATTTAATCAAATAAATTAATTATTTAATTAAATAGGGATAATTAGATCAGATGAATTGATTTAATTAACAAGAGAAAGTGACTTAATTTAGACAAAATGATTTATTTAATTAAGAGACGAATATTGATGAATTTAATTAGATAGGGGAATTTGATTAAACGGTTAGACCAAGAGATGATTTAGGAAGAAACGATGTTAGTAAGTTAGGATCAGGTGCATGATGCCAATCAGTACATTTTCGATGTCTACACTATCAAACAGACTTCCATGCTCCACGAGGGTCTTGTATGTTCCACTATGAGCATGCCAGACACCATCTACATATTGGCACATATCTTCGAATTTCATATAAATTATCCCTGATGCTACTTCAAAAGTAGTAACCTTCAATTTTCTTTTTAGTTCTGCATGTTCCTTTTGAGCCTTTTCAAATTTATGCTTCCATTGAGCAGTCGCAGACATGCCCTCTAAACCTTTTCTTTCATTTTCAATTAAAGGAGAGTAAAGCCTTGGAGAAGAAAGTAGCCTATCTTTGTAGTTGGTTAATTATTGTTTCAACTTGTCATTTTCCTCTGTCATGCACTGGTTATCTCTTACTAGATTTTGGATCTAGGCTTTGGTGAATTTGGCTACATTCACATTCATGTCAATGGTCTCCAAGGGATCTGTCTCCCCTACTCTTTGCACCAGGAGATGTCCAAAAATATGATCATGGTCAATGAGAGAAGGCTTCTTGTCTGGGGGGTAAAGAGCCCAAATTTGCAAAGTGGTATTATTAGGATTGTACCCTGACCCTGTATAGACCCTGTCACTTGCGTCATTCATTATTTACAAAGTTTTATTCTTTCTCTTCAAAAATCTATCAAACACAATGGTTGAACTAATATCCCACCCAGGAAGGAGCATAACTCCAGATTCTTGCAATAATGCTCTTCCTCTCTCAGCAGTCATGTTTCTCATTTCTAGGATATCAACTTCATGTTGCAACTCTTTCAAGGCATAAGCCTCTTTCTCAGGGTCAATGTCCTTTAACCTTTCTCTTATTAGTCTTCCTTTACACTCATATATAAAGGACTTAAATTCAAAGGTCTGTAAAAAAGTATCATCTGTAACAAATTCCTGACTTGCACGATGCCTCACATCATCTGATACCTCATCAAAGGCTTCAAAGTTGATCACACTTCTTTCCAATGGCATCTCATATTGGGGTATAATAGAAGTATTAAACTGTGATACTTCTTCTTCCTCCTCAGTGTTATCTTCTTCCATGGATGGGGAACCAACTGAAAAGCTCACTTCAATAATAGGATGAGGTAATAAGTGATCTAGTAGTGTGATATTTTCTACTTGCCTCCTAGGACCAATGCCCCTTCCTCTTTCAAATTCCACAAGTGGCACATCTCTTATCAGTTCTTCTTCATGGAGGATTAACTGTTCAATTATTTTTATGGGATCTTGTACCTTAGGGAAATCCCCTGTGTAGCATGGGTTATTATTCACCTTCCAAGCCTCAACCATCATAACCCTACTATAGGCATTCATTCTCATCATGTTTTTTTTTCTTCACAATTTTTGATGACATCTTCTAAAAGGAAACTATGTTCATACCCTTTCAATTTCTGAAAAATTTTGGCATCACAAATGAAGTGTTCAGGATCAAACTTTTCCCTTTTGTTTTCAACTGGCAAGCAATAATAATCTAGTTTACCACTAACCAAGTCATAGCCTGAATCAGAGATAATAGTGAAATCACCAAAGCATAAAGTGGAAGGGATGAAATTTTGCCTCCCATAGCTCTTTAAATGCATGAAAGCTGAAAATAGAAATTTCCTTATGATCTCTAAATAAGCAACTCTATCTGGCACAGTCTTAGGCAGAAAATAAGGTGTAGCTTCAAATCGATAAACCCTGATAATAGTACAATCCCCAAACATGTACCAATCCCCCCAATTGTGATTTATTCCTGCATCATGGCCCATATCTTTTGGTTGGAGAAATCTTAAGATCTCTAGGGAGAGGTTGTAGTCACATTTGTGGCCTAACATCTTGTATAGTGGTTTGACAAAATATTCCTCAAAATATAGGTAGTGGGACCTCCCACACCTAATGTCCCACACAGATTTCCACATTTGTACAGGCCTTGAATTTCCATCATTATCTAAGTTTTTTATTCTTAATTCCTCACCCCATATCCCCATCACCTACCCTCCGTATAATATCATGTGCATGAAAAGAGAATAGTGCTTGAAATTAATGGCTTCACTGTCATTCTAGATGATATTGAGGGCATTATTGATGGCCTCTGATAAATACTCTACATAAACATAGTTTTGGGCATTATGGCTTAGGATGTCTATGGCTAAAACAATGGGAGAAATTGTCATGTTCTCAGGAACATCAATTCCCAATACTTGACCAGCTAAGTAATAAGTGTATTGAAAGTATTCTTCAAACAAATCCATAGAGAATGGGGGCTTATCTTCACTAGAGAACCTCATAGTTTGGTTACCTACACCTTTAACCCTATGTAGAGGCAATTTCCACCTCTTGTAACTTGTGTCCATTGTGCGATATTCCTCCAACAAGTCTCTGATTTGTAAGTTTGTTTTTAGGGAAGTATCTAGCTGAAAAATCATTGAAATATAATTTGGCTTTATGACCATGAACTGTGACCCATCAGGAAAATGAATTGCTCTCATCTTCAAATTGTAATTCTTTTCCAACACCTTGATTAACTCTATGTTCACAAAGACAATGGGTACTACAAGTTTGCCCAAATTCAAATTCCACAAGTTTGACACTGGGCTATGCCAGAATTTCTTCCTATAATGATAAATAAAGAGGTTGTAACCCCTACACGGAGTCCATGCATCTCCCAATTTCTTTTGTTTATCAACTAATGTCACACACGATGGGTTAAGTTGTGCTATTCTTCTAGATTTTGGCCCAGACCCAAGGCACTGATCAATTAAGTCTTGATTCAATTGCCTAGCTTTAGTTTTTTGTCTTTTTGCTTTCTGTTTTCCTGGGGTTTTTTCCATCTCAACCCTACTCATGCAATGCTTTCATCTACTTACTGAGAAAATACTTTGAGCTGATTCTAGACCACTTGGATAAATGTTGCAAATTTCAGCTATGTATTGTCGTCCAACTTGGTTCTCCAAATCCTTCAATTATAATTCACAGTGATTTCAACTTCTTTGAGGCCGTCTTTATCAAATTTCAAGACACTTCATCTAGCCCTAGTTCATAAATGGCATTTGTGCCACCTTTATGATCAAGTTCTTCATTAATACTGGTAGTCTCATCGATATTTTCGTTAGTCACCTCAATCAGACTAATCATCATTTCATAACTATTGAAGAGACTTTTAATTAAAATGCATGGTGTTTCTTCGATATGTCGGTATGGTAGTTTTTTTCCCTTCCCTTCTGGTGTATACTGCTCTACCGCATATGTTTCTCACCTTCCCAATAGTATAGTGGTGTATGATTTTGATCATTACTTGAAGAGTTTTGATGAGACAATCTTATTTGTCTTACCGATATCTCAATGTCTCATCGCATTAGATCTTATGTTCCTCCAATGTTGGTTGTTGGTGTTCATGAGACAAGTTAATGTCTCTTTCTGATATGCCACTGTCTCATTGACAATTACTTTGTTATATCCAAGAGTTGTGTTTTGTCGAGCACTTGTAGATATACCTTGTAGATGTGACATAAGTGATTCTCTCCTCGATATGCCTGTATCTTGTTGGAATTCACTGTTTTACATCGTTGATGAGACATAAATAATTCTCTTCAACATAAGGGTGTCTCATCTACATTTTTTATTTGTACTTTTTGCTAATGTCAGGGAGAATTTGGAGGGACTCTCATCGACATGGTGTTGTCTAGGCGATATGCTATGAGAAATCATAGGAGTATTTCAAAGGAGGAATACACTTTGATGTTGTGATCAAGGGTTTTATTTGGAAGCTCATGTGAGGGGTTTTATTAAATTTAAGTTATTATGACAGGAATTCTATGCATATGGTGGATGTAAGAGATGAGTAAAAATGGAAGTATGAAAAAGTAATTAGGATGGAATTTTGGCTACAACACAATCCATGTTTAAAAAAGGATGATTCTTATGGCCTAAATGTTGAAATGCTTCAGTAATATTATTTATGCCGATACAAATTACCTATTGCAATATCCTTAAATTGTTCAATCTTTGGTATGAATCATTCATAGAAAAAATTAGGATTACTTGGATGCTTCTTCCATTCATTTTGTATCAACATATGTTCGTGAAGACACAAAAGTTAATAGCTCAATCACGTAGAGATTTTTAGATTTTCAAATGAAGAGTAAGGTACAATTTTATTTTTGCTACATTACATTCATGTTCATAAAAAAAATTAGAAGATTACATTACTAGATTGCACTTATGCAAATGAATATAATATAGGAAATATTGCACAATCATTTCAAAAATGTAGTCTTTATTGATAATGTAAATGTATGTTGTTCCACACAAGTTGTGGAACTGACTATTTGAATGCATATAATCAAAAAACTATACATTTATAGATACAAAATAGAAAAATGCACATCAAGAGAAAGGGGACAATGATGAATCCCGGTTGCTTTGTTTTACATCATCTTCAGTCTTCCCACTTGTCTAATCCTCCAATTTGATGTCTTCCTTGCTGCTCCTAGGTTCCTTGCATTTGAGTGAGAAGAGTGTTGTTAGAGAAATGAAGGATCACTAGTCAAAATATGTGCATACATCTATAAACATATAATTTGATCATCATGTGTATTCAAATAACTTGCATACCATAGATGTCCAGGAAAACAAGAAAGTTATCAAACATATCTATCATATGCTCTGTTTTATCTAACATGTTTTCTCATTGTGCAGGTATAGATAAAATTAGGTTGTTTTGTTTATCTGGTTACAGCATGTGGGGTGAAATGTGGCTCCCACAAGGGCTGAGCCCAGCCTACTACCCTATTGTTTCATTTGAGAAGGATAATAACAAGTAAACCATCCATGAAGCATTAAAGATCAATCTTTGCAAGGATAGTGGAGTATGTTGGTAAGGGGTAATCTCCTTATTGATAAAGATTTATCCTTATTAATAAGAACATTCCACTATCAACATAGCCATGATTCTAACAAAACTGATCATCAAAGATTCCAAGATAGTTTTCATTAACAATCTAGTTAAAAGTAAGCAGCCCCAAGCATCATAACAGTCACAAGAATTAAACATGAGAGGAAGTCATGTAGATTAAAAGCTTACACAATAGTCATCACTTGCAAAGATAGAGACAGCATGTTTCCACATAACAAATTAAATTGAATGCATGAAAGGTACAATGATGAAGTCCATAATAGTGAATGTTGCTTAATAGGGATTGAAGGACAACATTTTGTATCAAGGAGAACAAGTTAACCTCAAACTCTGTTGTACCTAAGTATGACAGTACCTAAGCTTCTGGTGTTTCTAGATGGAACCTATAGTGAAAAAGTGTAGTCTCCATCTGAAGGAACCATCTTCGGAGCTCTTTCCTGAAATGAGGGTTGAAAACATTAGAAGAAAAGAAATACCATAATTCTAAAGAAAAAATTTGTATCAAGACAAATGTTAGAAAGTATAATTAAAAAGACAAATCCTTACAATTGGACTTCAAATTGGACCAAATAGATTTATGATTTTATCTTTAGAATGTAGGAACTTTCTCTGTCAGAGTTTCACAGCCTGAAATTGGATCTCCAATTGGACCAATAAAACTTATGATTTTATCTTTAGAATATAGGAACTTTCTCTATTCGATATTCAAGACCTCAAATTAGATTAGAAGCTAGATAAACAGATTTATGATTTTATCTTTAGAATGTACAAACTTTCTCTATCGGATATTAAAGATGTAAGGTTGGATTAGAAACCAGATAAGTAGATTTATGATTTTATCTTTAGAATGTAGGAACTTCCTTTGTCAAATATTTGGAAATTCCTACACACAAGTTCTGCTTCGGAGTGAAAACACCTGGAAGTGTTTTACACCGACTCAAGGTACAATCCAACCTGGTTATGACACTAATAGCAATCTAATTTTTCCTGAACCGTCCATACCCAAATGTTGCATCACAATCTATTCTTCCTGCACATAAAAATGCCACATATTAACCCCTTCTAAATAAAACTCAAAATACCATGAAACAATGAGTCCCCTATATTAGTAAGTAAGTAGGCAGTCTATAGGGCATAGTTTGATTTTATACAAGGATGCTCATGAAAGGAATATTCAAGTGACTGTGAGTGAGTTTTTTGAGATTGCAGTTGATGGTGCAATATCCAGTCTTAAAGGTAGTTAGCAAAGCAGTAAATGTGCAAGAAAATCAAATTGTACACAACAAAAAAATTCACAATGTTATCTTGCATAATTCCTTAAGTTTGAAGACCAAAATCTCATTGTATCTTGATGAAAGTAGTGACCTTAATGGTCAATCACTGGCAACCATGGTTTTAAAACATGTTACTGTGTTTATGGAGGCAGCATTTTAAGCAAGGCAGTGAGTGGTGGTTTGGAACAATGGCAAGTATGAAGTACTTACTTTATTTGCATACTATGCAATCTAGCTTAAGACAACGTTCTTAGAAGAGATTGAAGGTGGATTATGGAACTCAATGGTTACATGATAAAGATTAAAGCAAAGACTGAGATCTATTTAAAATCCACTATCATGAAGATATTAAAGATGTCAAATGCAAAACCCTAGCAGCTGGAGTAATGAACATAGTGTGAAAGAGAATAGTGTGCTAGGATAGATTTAGGAGATCTCCATATTATCTAATCACAGGAAAATACATCATTTATTTATTTTTTAAAATTAAAAGAAACTATTCTAAACCCTATATAGGACACATTGATACTTCAAAAGCATTTGATTTATTTTTTTAAATTAAAAGAAGTCATTCTAAACCCTATATAAGATACATTGATACTTCAAAAACATCTGAAGGAATTTGAGATTATGCAAACATTTGTCAATTAAATACCTAGATTTCAAATAGTAGCATGAACATTGTAACCCTTGTTGATCAGAGCAAGAATGAGATAAACAACAATGAATCCTATGCCTCCCTACCATTCTCTATCATTCTTTACTAAAACACTTCTCCATTTTGGCAGGCTACGCCTGAAAATAAGGTTTCAACAAAGGTTTTATTGTATGTTTATTAAAATGAAAACTCCATTTTCACGGGCTATGCCTGAAAATAAGATTTCAACGAAATTTTTAGAGTATCTTTATTAGAGTTTTAGTATATTTTTGCGGGCTATATTCTTGATTCCTTAAATGATTTATTCAAGTAGATTGTGACTGACATGTTTTGTTGCATTTAGTGTTGTAAATTGTAATGATGCCACAATTACCGTACTACCATTGTCTCTTATTATACCTGTTGCAATATGGCGGGGTTTTTCCCTTCCCTTCTGCCATTTACTGCACTACTGCCTTGCTCAAGGCTTCTTGTTGCGGGGTTGTAGTGTATACCACTCTACCGCATATGTTGCTCACCTTCCTGGCGATATAGCAATGTATGCTTTTGATCATTACTTGAAGAGTGTCGATGAGACAATCTTATCTGTCTTACCGATATCTCAATGTCTCATCAACATTACTTCATTATATCCAAGAGTTGTGTTTCGTCGAGCACTTGTAGATATACCTTGTCGATGTGACGTAAGTGATTCTCTCCTTGATATGCTTGTATCTTGTTGATATTTCATTGTTTTACATCATTGATGAGACATATAAATAAGTCTCTTCGACATAGGGGTGTCTAAATCGGTGCTAAACCAAAAGCTAAACTCGAACCTAAAGTCAGAGCTAAAAGTGGCGCTAAACTTGAAGCTAAAATCGGAGCCAAGGGCAGCACTTACTGCAGTACCACACTCGGAGCTAATATCGGCGATAAAGGTGGCGCTAGTATCGGCGCTAAAGGCAGCGCTAATTTTGGCAAAAATTAGCGCCTTAATTAGCGTCGACTTGTCCTCATCAACGCAAATAAACACCAAAAATAGCGCCCTTCCGATAAAAAGTGCTGACATTTTCAAAAAATTGGTAAAAAATACATTAAAATAATGGGTGGAAGCAAAAAATGGAGCAAATCACAAGGATTTGTTGTAGTGTTATATGGTTGTGTTTATGTTTTTCTTTTGTAAAATTTTTATCAAAGATTTTACCAAGACTATATCACATTAAAAGAAAAAAAATTGGTAAAAATATCAAAATTTGTATAATATTTTATTCTTTCACATGATCTACATTATCATGTAAATAAGAACTTTGAATGGATATCTATCATAAAAAATGACCTAATAGAAGAAGCCAAATATCAAATATAACCCCTAATTAGCATATAAAACCTACTGTCAAATCCATTATACCTAACAATTATTTATAGTGATAATTTTTAACAATGATTAAGAGATTATTATTGCATACATTTCTTTTATAAGTGGGTGTTAAGGTCAAGGTATCACATGCATGAAAATTCCGTAATGGTGAATTTTTCATGGTCATGGTTATTTCCTATTTAGTTTTGAGACCATTTTGATTGAATCTATCAATACAATTATATATGGACAAATGACACACTCTTGTGCTAATTTTGGCTCATATCATGATCCCTATCCATCCCTATTTACTCTCATTTACCTACAATTCACATATTCCTCATTTAGTAGGCATTTATCCATCCATATTCACATGCAATTCCATACATTCACTTGATGTCTCAATTTGATTATTTTTCCTACCTAGTTCACTTCCATGCCACTTGAGATTGAGCTTGGTTTAATTTTTTGACCTAAGGCACATAGAATTGAACTCTAAATTCAAACATTCAAATTTAATCCAATTTTCCCTCTCATTTCTACTAGTTGTTATGGACCAACTTTGTACAAGGTTATGTAACTTGTTGCTATATTTTGGTATTTAAAGACATACTGCGAGCTATTAATTTATAGGTGATTAAAAGGAGAAATCATTAGATCACACTTCAATTTTCTAATGTGTAAAGAACACACTTGTATATATGCCATATGCACATATGTGCATGTTGTCTTTGAATATTCACTTAGAGCCTTAAAGCTCACTTGTACAGGGGCTTGACCTAGGAGAACTTGACCCTAGCAATCCAATAATCTTCTTATGGTGTTTATAACACCACCTTGATACACTCAAACACAAGGAAAGCAAAGTCAAACAAACTATTACATGTACTTTCTACTATTGTATTCCCATGTGGCTAGGTTTATTCTTGTACATTAGATGAAGGTTGCAGTGCTTGAGTTTCAATCTAAGGAATTTAGATTTGGACTATGAAAATTATATTTCTATGTGGGATCTGAGATAGTGAGCACATAAAGAGCATCAATTTTTGTACCTTGGCAAATTATTTTAAAATGATGTTAACATGAATTCTTTATTATGTACAATCTTCAAGAGAAAAATGTTTATGTTGTTGCAAGTATGTGCAGTTGGTGTTGTCATTGATGTCAACAAGCTTATGTGTTGTCATTGGTTTCAACTGTATGAATAGTAGGTTTTTTCAAGAGTGTAAATAGTTTGTATTGAATTGATGGTGTCTCTGATGATGCTTTGATTAATTTCATTATGTTGTCATTAGTAAGTTGTTGGTGTCAACCTCTAGTGTTGCTTTGATAAGCTTCTGCCTATGGATGTATGGTTAAGTTGCTATGTTTCAGTTATCTTGGTGGTGATGAGGAAGTGTTGAAGATGTTGAGGATGTGTCTTTAGTGCTTGGTTTCTAAGTGTTTTTGAGAAAATTTGAATAAAAAGAGGAAACAGTGTGTTGCAGTGGTGTTCCGTGTTACAGAGTAGTGTTCTGGTTTGGCTCCACTTTTCATATATGTTGAAGATATTTTTGTGTGGTTTGGATATGTTGATCAAAGGTGTTCAAAGGTATTGCATCCAAAATTACCATGTGTTCAATCATTGCATAGAGGAAGGTGTGTTCACTAGTGTGTGAATTGTGTATCACAGAGGTGTCTAAGAGAATTTTTTTTGCTCTGCATTTCTCTGTAGAGTGGTTTTAGGTCTTGTAGATTTGGAAGGGTGTTGATAGTGTTTGTATCTTTCTTCAGTTGAATTTTTTTGAGGTTTGGTGCTTCAAAAGTCAATTTCTTGATTTATGGTGTATGATAGAATTATTTTGAGTATATTGGGTGTGTATATTCTTCAAGTGAAAGTTGTGAAGGAATTTGTTGTATTTTAGGGTATTTTTGGAATATTCTAGATTGTGTTCAAGCATGGGGTGTTGTTTGTGAGTCATCTTTGGATTTGAGGAAGCATGTATTAATTGTTTAATGGTGTTTACATGGGTTCAACCGAACTTGGCTATTTACACTAATTGTGGAGTTGCTTCAATGTTTATGGAAGCGTGGCATGACATGTATGGATAGATTTAGGTCTTATCTAATGTTTTGTGGTCTTCCTTCATTCCTTTCCACTATGAGAATGTTTTGGCGCTGACCTAATTTGAATTTGCACGGTTGAGGTGCATAGCTAACCTTGGAGAATATTTTCAAGGTTGAAGATGGTATAAATATGTTTTGAATTGTTGAGGAGTGATAAGATAAATGTGTGTGATGTGAATGATGTGAATTTTTCAGTTGTGAGGTACAAATTTTTGTAGTGCAGAGTGTGAGCTTTCATGTGTTAGATTACTAGATGTTGTGAGTAGAACGTGTCTACAATCTTCATTAAGACTATAAAGGTGTTGGTGATGTTGTGGTGGAGTTTTTTGTTGTATTGAGATGGATCTCATTGTAACACTCTTATCTATCTTCTTTTCTATAATGGTAGTGAGCCCTATGATAGTGATCTCTTTGTAATTGGTATTGATATTACTTTATATTGTGAGCTCATCCTCATCGTGGTTTTTTCCTTCTTGGGTTTTCCACATAAATCTGGTGTTTCCTTGTGCATAGTGTTGTCTTGGTTTTGTTTTTGTTATCTACTTTCATGATAAATCATTCTAATAGATTAAGGGTTAATTAAATTAATGTGGATCTCAAATTTTGTGAGAGTTTTAATTTTTTAAGTTATAACTAATTCACCCCCACCCCTCTCAGTTATCTTGTGCATTCAACAATTGGTATTAGAGAAAGGTTCCTTGGAAGAAAGCTTAACCGCTTGAGGTAGATCTAGGATGGCACACAAGAAAGATGTTAATTTGTTTGATGGATCATATTATGCATTCTAGAAGATAAGGATGGAAGGTTTTCTAGTTTCTCTTGGATTTGAATCTGGAAGTCTGTTGAGACTAGATATACTAGATACGTACAAATGGTCCAAAGACTGATGATGGGATAAAGGCCTATGAAATCAATGGTAAAGAAATGTATGATCTCGTAAGTAGTCTTGCTAATTCTAAATTGGTGAAAGTTATCAATCTAAAAACTACTAGAGAAATTTGGGTAGAGTTAGAAGCATTTTTGAAGGAGATGAAAAGGTCTGTTACTTCTCAAAAATGCAAGTTTGAACCACGAGAGGTTTCCAAGCTCTCACAATGTTTTTGGCTAATGTACAAGGCCAAATGATGAATTTGAACCTTCTACTCTTTAGGTTCTGCCAAACCTAGGTGGGCAAACCTATGTGAATGAAAGCAGACTTGAACTGTGTATTTCTTCCCTAAGCAATCTATCCACAATGGCAATTTGAAGTGGAGAGATGAAATCATAATTTGGTATAGATTGTATAAGTAGTCTTAAAGTAAAGATCAATATGTTCAGTTAACAAATGTAAAAAATAAAATGGATGAAACTAAATGATGAAATGTATAAGACTAATGCCTTGTTGGGTATATGGAGTCAAGTGAAAGTCTCAGATGAGTGGATTATACTTGGAAATAATTTTAACTATTTAGCATTCAAATATTAGTTTATAACTTGTATAAACTTGCAAGAGTGTAATTACCAAGTTATACTTGATGATCTAAATGATACTTCTAAATTATTGTGAATGACTGAAAGGATTTAATCTTTACTTGAAATAATCAATCAATCATACCACACGAGTACAACAAATGTGTATTGATAAACTAAGTATATACTTGATATATCAATTTAAATAATAGAGAAACATCAACTTTGGAGACAACCTAATAATATTTTCAATAAATTCAACAAATAATTGATACTAGTATGACACCACAATATCAAATATCTCCCATTAACTTCTTCAGAATCATGCTTGCAACATAGTCTTTCGAAACATCATGGAAACTTTTCCTACTATCTATTTATCCCTATTTTCCTATATTTGTTTTATCACTATGAAACATATATATATACATCAAAATTTGGAAGGGATGCATCCCTTTAGAAATGTCTTTTGCTAATAATAACAATTAACAATAATTAAAACAAGCAATTAGGCTCTATTTATCCACAAATGAACCTTTGACAAGTGATCCAAATAATCTTGTCGCTCATGAGTGTCAGCATCTCCTAACGCATTCTTGACTAATATCTCCATTTTCACCATCTTCTCATTCTGCTCGCAAGCCTCATCCAATGTTGAGTCTTTTCCTATAGCCATTTCCAGAATCTTTCGTAGCATTAACTCACATTCCTCAATCCACTTGGCCTTTTCTTTCATTTTTCCTCCATTTTCAAATAATGTTGGTAGTCCTTTTTTCATGGCATCATTTAGCTTTTGCATCCCCCTGCAATTCCTCATGGTAGTCTTTGTGTTTCCTTATGATTTGGTTAGCTATATCAATAGCCACATTATCAGGAATATCCCTCTTATTTACTTCTTAGAACTTTTCTTGGATTCTACCATCAATTCTCTTATGCTTGTGCTCTATAATATAATTCTTTGAATGTGTCCCCCAAAGTTTGTTCAACTAAATCATCAAGCTAGCCTGCCTCTTTCTAATCACTACAGCAAGTGTATCATATTTACCCTAAGAATATGCATCTGATCCCTCCCATTGGTCTTTTGTTTGAGAGCTCTCCCCATGAGTCAGCAGCCTGGTGGATCCCAATGTGATTCCCATCATATCCTTTAGGCGATCATTTTCTCTAAGTATTCTTTCATTATTCATCTTATACATTTCCTTCTCCTTGATTAACATTTGGATTTGGGCCTTATTCAACTTGGCAACATTGATGCCCATCTCAATTGTAGCCATAGGATCAACTTCTCCAACCTTCAATGTCATGATATGCCCAAAATATTTTTCAATATCAATAACAACAATTTTTTTATGCGGCGGATACAGTGACCATATCATAAGTGAACCTTCATCAGGGTTATATTTGGATCATGTATATACCTCAGTTACTCCTTCAAGGCTAAGCTTATGTGTAGCATTATTATTTTTTAGGAAACTATCAAAAACCAAAGCAAAATTCAAATCTAACCCTAGGAAAATCATAACACTTTATTCCCTTCTCAAGGGTCATATCTTTCATTTCTCTTTCCATACTTGACTTTAAATTGTTCAATAATTGTCCTTCATTACTCTATGTTATACTTTTAACTAACTCCCTTATTGATTTTCCTTTTTGTTTGTATAGGAAAGCCTTGAATTTTGGAGACTTCACAAATTCATCATCAGCCACAAATGACTTATATGCCATTTTCCTTGTATTTGTATCTGAACCTTCTTCAGTTGGACTTTGAGGCCCATCATCACTAGATATCTCTTCTCCAGAAGATAACAACTCTGGATCTTGTATTCCCTTCATTTGTCGTGTCAGTCCCTATTGCACTCATTAACTACCCTTTCTACTTCTTCCTTCTCCACATTTCTAATTAAATCATCATATTGATAAGGTATATGATCATACCTACCTAAATTCATTTTATGTCTAGCAGAATGAATGTACCCCTCTGGATCAAAACCCTTTCGTGGTGCAGCTCTCTTTAGATTATATTGCAACAATTTATCAAGAATCATATCATACTTGTTTATTCCCTTCTCAGGGGTCATATCTTTCATTTCTCTTTCCATACTTGACTTTAAATTGTTCAATAATTGTCCTTCATTACTTTATGTTGTACTTTTAACTAACTCCCTTATTGATTTTCCTTTTGTTTGTATAGGAAAGCCTTGAATTTTGGAGACTTCACAAATTCATCATCAGCCACAAATGACTTATATGCCATTTTCCTTGTATTTGTATCTGAACCTTCTTCAGTATCTGGTTCTCTAGGAGGAAACTTGTAATCTTGAGTTTTTAGTATGGAGATTTTGTCAGTTGGACTTTGAGGCCCATCATCACCATATAACTCTTCTCCAGAAGATAACAACTCTGGATCTTGTATTCCCTTCATTTGTTGTGTCAGTCCCTAGTGTACTCATTAACTACCCTTTCTACTTCTTCCTTCTCCACATTTCTAATTAAATCATCATATTGATAGGGTATATGCTCATACCCACCTAAATTAATTTTATGTCTAGCAGAATGAATGTACCCCTCTGGATCAAAACCCTTTCGTGGTGCAACTCTCTTTAGATTATATTGCAACAATTTATCAAGAATCATATCATACCCATCTTTTGAAAACACAATGAAATCACCAAATCACAATGTGTTGGGCATGAATTCTTGTTTTCCAAAGAACTTAAATTCATGACACTTGAATAATCCATTGGCCTAACAATCTCCAAGTAAGCAATTTTGTCAGGCACCATTTTGGGCAAGATAAAAGGTGTATCTTCAAAACCATATACTCTAATCATAGTTGCATCTTTGAAACAATACCAATCTCCCCAATTGTGGCTAATAGGCCCATTGAAGTCTTTGGTGTTGTTTTTATGATCAGATTTAATGCATAGAAAATTAATTCAAAATCGGACACAATAACACAACAAATACCCTAGGAAAACCCTCCTCTTGAGGGAGAAAAAACCTAGCAAAAAATATATCTCTTATATATTTAAGTAATTGCAACAAGTCTCTTTACAATGAGGTCACACACAAGGCCAATATTCAGTACCAACAAGGGTTGTAACAACAAACAAGTAATCTACTCTTACTTGACCTTTTATCTGCACTTAGAACCTTCACAATCTGCACTTGAAGAATTTGCACTTCTCTCTTAAATAGTTCACACTTGAATGAAGAAGGAGATCAAACTTAATTGATTGTTGAATGAGGAGGAATGAGCTTCTATATATACATTGTGCAAGAGTTTGCACCTCTTTAAGGAGAAGGTCGGCCACCAAAATATAATTACAAATAAAATCTAGGTCAGCCACCAAGGAAATTACAAATAATATTGATTACAAGGAAGGTCAGCCATCTTCAATAATTAATCATCATTTATTATTGTGATAGGGTGAAAATACTTGTTAGAAAATTAGCAGCAAACAAAAGAGTGCAAACAACAACTATGAACACCCTACACCTCAAGATTAGCCTAGTTGGATTCAAAACAAAATAAAAACAACAAATAGAGTGGATTCACCTTGTCTTGAATCAATTCTTTGGTTGGCCCTATGATCTTTGATGTTGTATGCTCCTTTGGTGGCAAGAGATGCAAGCTATGAGATGAGATGAGGATGGAAAATGAGTGAAAATGGATGCAAGTATGAGAATTTGGCTAAGTATGGCTCAAGAGAAAATTTTGCTAGAGTTTGGCTAGCATAAACGATCTCCCCCTTAAAATGAGAGAAAGGAGGGGGTATTTATAGAGAATTTTGAATTCTCTAGAGAAATGGATGGTTGGGATTAAACCAACAAGGCCAAGATGTAGGGCTATGGTGAGTTGAGAACTCACAAGCCCTCACATCTTGACATGTGGCATGTGAAGTGGCTTGAAGAAGATGATGTGTAAATGAGTTGGAAGGAGAGTACATGACATGGAGGTACTACATAGTACCTTGGGATTGAGACAAGATCTCCTCATAAAGGAGGTCCTTGTCCCTATGTGGGTGAAAGGACATGTGAGGAATTAAAATTTCCTCAAATATCCACATGGGAATGAGAGAAGGAATTTAAAATTCTTTGAAATGTATTGGTGGATTAAATGTGAATTAAAAATTCACATGGGGAATGGAGTGCCTTCTCCAAAAGGAGAAATCATTTAATAGGATTGACTTAGAACAAATGACATGGAGATTAGGTTGACCTAATTAAGGGATTAAGGTTGTGCAAGTACCTGATTAGACAAATTAATGACATATTAGAAGCAAGTGGTAAATTAGGAAGAGTTCACATGTGGCTTGATGTGACAAGTCAAATATCACATGGGGAAGAGAAAAAGGAATTTAATATTCCTTGGAAGGATAAAAGGAATAAAAATTCCTTGAGAGGTTGGTTAGGCTAGTTAATGAAGGATTAGAGGAGAGTTAGGTGGCTAAGAGAGATTAGATGCGAACTTGCAAAATTTGGAGGATGTGACACATCCTAATCAAGGATTAGGCATGTGCACATCCCTAATGATGATATTATGAGAATAAAATGGAGGATGTGGCATATGTTGAATTAAATAAATGTTATATTTATTTAATTCATTTGATGAAAGGGGGAAGGTATTTAATTATTTAACTAGATACCTTAGGGATTATAAGAACTTTAGAGGTATTAATTAAATAATAGTGATATTACTTAATTAATGAAAATAAGGGGATGCTTAGATGAAAGGGGATAAATTTGGATAAATTAAGTGTCCAAATTTAGGTGTCTGCAATTATTAATGATGTGTCTCTTGAATTTATCCAATCGTTATATATATAAATTAAATATCCTTAGTTATTATTTAATTTATTATCTTATCATCAAGAAGATTGTTGGAAGAAGACCACGACATTGCCATAAACATCAACACTCCCTCTCAGCTAGGTAGGATTCTTCCAACTACACAATACATATCACCTAATTGTGATGTCTATAACAATGGCTACAACCATATCTAGAAAGGAAATATATCACCTCATCACAATATCAACCATAATGGCTACAACCATGTATGGTAAGGAAAGATATCACCTCATCGTGATATCAATCATAATGGCTAAAACCATGTATGGTATGCACAAGTGTTCATCACTTACGTGATGTTGTCACCTCAACGTGACATTCACCATGGCTCTCCCAGAGGGTGAAACACAAGTGCAAGAAAAAATCATCACAGACTCTCTCTTGTGATGTTGTCATGGAATCACACACATGGCATCCACCATGGCTCTCCCAGAGGGTGGAACCAAGGGCTTTCACCTCAAATCTCAAAGAGAAATGCATTAACAAGGGCTTGCACCTCAAATATCTCTCAAAGACAAATGCATCAAAAGAGGATCACTGATGCTGAGACTCCTTCTCAGCTAGGGCTTCATACTTCACCATACCAAGCTTATCTCGAAAGTGCAAAAACTTTATCCTAGAAAGAGGCTTGGTGAGAATGACTGTCGTCTACTCATCAGTGTTGATATACCTCAATTGAATTGCTTTTCTCAATACCATATCTCTGATATAATGGTATTTGATCTCAACATGCTTGGTTCCGTCATGAAACACAGGATTGACAAAAAGCTTCACACAGCTCTAGTTATCACAATGAATGATAGTAGGGCTCCATTATTTTTCCAAACAATCCTACAAGGAGCTTACAAAGCCACACTTCTTCACAAGTTACAATGTAGACTACCTTTGTTGTACTTAATGCTATAGATGACTGCTTCCTATTGCACCAGGAAATCATAGCAAATCCCAAACTAAAGCAACATCCAGAGGTTCTCTTCTAATCAGTGACTCACCCTATCCAATTAGAATCAGTATAGCTATGCATCTTCAAATCCACACCTGAAGAACATCTTAGTTATATCCAACTGTGCCATGCAAGTGTCTTAGGATATGCTTCAGTACAACTAGATGTATTTGACTTGGTTCACACATGAACTGACTAAGTGCACTCACTACATAACAAATATTCACTCTAGTATTAACTAGATACAACAACGATCCAATCAACTACTTGTACATCATGGGATCCACCAGATTTGAACTAGATGCAACCACTTTCAACTTGTGCAAGTTGGTCTGCATAGGCATAGACATGGATTTGCAATCCATCATAACAAATCTCAATAGTATACTTCCATATTCTTTAGGTTCAGTATGCTCCCTCTGAATCTTTATGTACTTGCATCAACCTTCTGACCTCATCGACCAAGATTGCATGCAATGCTTGCCTTACATAATTTTTTCCAGTGCACACCTCTGATACTATAGGGAGTTTAGGATTTTCCTCATTGACCTCATGCCAAATCGCTCTATTCTGAATAGGTTTTCGGAGCTACCAATGAAAAATATAGAAGGCATCCTTGAGCAATTATGATCTCAGCAGCTGAAGGGATCCTCTAAGGGTTTAGCACCTACCCTTGCAATACACTAATCTTCACTTCTTCTAAGTGAGTTACAAAACTCCCTCTTGATCCCTACTTCAGAGATTGCAAAGAAGACTTCTGGAAGTGAACTCCCTCTAGTCGCCAACTCAATCCTATGGCTGCAAGTTGAGACTTCACGCTTGGTCATTTCTTTGGTCGGCATGAATTCCTCATAAGATGCCTCAAGCTTTTCATCACTAAGCAATCTCTCATCACCTTCTTGCTCCTAGATCTATCCTAGAAGCAATAGAGAGAGATTACTAAAATTTTATAACTATCCAAAGAAATATCAAGGCTAGAATCATACAAGGTTTACTATCTCAAGTTATAGCATGAATACATAAGAATTTATGAACAATATTGAAACATGAGTAAATAAATCAACCTAAAGATAAATATATCAAAAGATCAGAATGAAGGGATAAAGAAACTTATCTTTATTGAATTTTCATATAACTCTTTCTTCCATCTTTTACTCCTCTCGAGAGTGCTAAACTTAGCACGACAAAAGACAATTTGCACAACTATAGATTTCTTGAATGCAATATGCAGTTAGCATGTAGAACCAACTCTCTCCAAGAGTTCAAGGATCTATCACATTTCATGCATTAGATAATGATATCAATGTGACCAACTAATCACCATTGAAATTGCAATTCTCTTTTTATTTCAGAGTCACACTCAAAAATCTTCACAACCAGCATGAAATAACTTGCAATAAATGAAATTTTCAAAGGAAGACTCCCAAGATGAAGGAAGACCGTTAAGGGAAAGCATGGTAAAATCCTTGACATCAACAAAATGACCAATAGTAGAGATTTGATCTCTCAATTTGAAAATCCTCATAAAGTAAGAGATGACAGATTCTCCTTTTGCCATCGTGACATGAAGTTGATGCTTTAATGTAAGTGTCTAGCTTTATTGTTGATTTCGTACAACTCCTCCAAAGTTTTAAACATCTTTCTTGTTGTCTTCAACTTGGAGACAATAGGAACAATATGATCTTTCATAGAATCAACTAACATCTTCTTCTCCTTGATATCTTTCTTCTTCCATTGTACCTTCTCTTCCTCATCAGTAGGTTTGGGGACTTTTCTCTCCACAAACTTAACCAATTCACTTTCTTCCAAGGTGAGCATAATTTCAAATCTCCAAGATGTGAAATTAGATGCTCCATCAAGTTTATCCTCAAGCTTAAGACCGATCACCATCTTGATGAAGAGATATAAGTAAACAACGATGAGAAAAAGAGTAAATAGTATCACTGTAATAACAATCTAATCAAGATCTTCTTCAAACATGCTTTGATACCATGTTGTTTTTATGATTAGATTTAATGCATAGAAAATTAATTCAAAATTAGACACAATAACACAACAAATACCCTGGGAAAACCCTCCTCTTGAGGGATAAAAAACCCAACAACAAATATATCTCTTATATATTTAAGTAATAGCAACAAGTCTCTTTATAATGAGGTTGCACACAAGGCCAATATTCAATATCAGCAAGGGTTGTAAAAAAAATAAGTAATATGCTCTTACTTGACCTTCTATCTGCACTTAGAACCTTCACAATCTGCACTTAGAAGAATTTGCACTTCTCTCTTGAAGATTTCGCACTTGAATGAAGAAGGAGATCAAACTTAATTGATTGTTGAATGAGGATGAATGAGCTTCTATATATACATTTTGCAAGAGAGGTCGTACCTCTTCAAGGAGAAGGTCGGCCACCAAAATATAATTACAAATAAAAGCTCGGTTGGCCACCAAGGAAATTATAAATAATATTGATTACAAGGAAGGTCGGCCATCTTCAATAATTAATCATCTAGTATTAATGATGTGTCTCTTGAATTTATCCAATTGCTATTGTTATCCGATTTTCACCTACGGGCTCAATCAAGCAGGACATTGTGTTTCAGGTGTTCATAAAGGCCAAATGGGGAATTTGCATCAAGTGTTAGATCATGCACTTGAGGATATTTACACAAGGAAGTATATTGGAAAGCATGCCTTGACCAGTTTTGGCACAAAACTCATCAGAGAAGAAAGTCGGCAAGACCCTTCTATTATCTTGTCGACTAGCAATGTGTTCTATTTGTTTGAATATACCAGTCGCCAGGACATTTTGGTCACCATGAGTCTTTAAGTATCTCTCCACTTGGAATGTCTCGCCGACAATAGCTCACAAAAGTGGCATCGGGGGGAATGGTTTACCTTCGGTAGGAGGTCTCAGCGACCAGACAAAGTCTTGTCGAAGGGGATTGACTTCAGCATAGGGTCTTGCCAAAAGATGGAAGTCTCAGCGAGGGAAGGCATCATCGGCGTAATGTCTCACCGAAGTTTGGAGGTCTCGCCAAAGAAATAGGAGCTTGGGGAGAATAGAGGTGCTCACCAAGATGTCTCGCCGAAAGCAGGTGGTCTTGCCGAGAGAGTTTTCCTTCGGCGTAATCTCTTGTCGATTGAGGGAAGTCTTGCCGATAGCGATAGATTTTCCAATAGAAAGGAATATCGGTATGACCAATGGGAACTTGCGTAATGTCTCGCTGAAGTTTGGAAGTCTCACTAAAGGGGATTTCTTCAGCATAATGTCTCACTGAAACATAGGAGTCTCATCGAAAGAAATGATCGAAGCTCAAGGAAAGTGGAATGTGTTCGTCGTGAGGTCTTGCCGACCTGACAAGGTCTCGCCGAATGGACATTTGGAATTGGTAAGACTCCTGGCCATGGAATTCACTTTGACATGATGTCTAGCTGACATGTGATTATGATGAGGAACTTTTGACCGCCCGAAGAAGTTTGTGTGGCATCTATTCGACCAATCGGAGGAAGCTGCAGGCGAGCCACGGCAGTGTGACCAGTGAGAGGAAGATCAACAAAATGAAAGCAACGTGGATCTTCTCTGAGCTCAGAAGCATTCAAAGCAGCTTGACAAGGAGGTTTGATGGTGGACACAATGACCAAAAGTTAATGTTGTGGTTGCAAAAGATCAAGGAGGCCATTCCTAGAGCAACTCTTCACCGACATGGACACGAGGATGCGTGTTTAATACAGCATTAACTTCCTTCAAAAGATCTAAGGGGAGATTTTTTTTTGGAGGATGATATTTTTGTAAGCCCTAGGGTAGGGGCTGATGCAGAGTGAGCAGGGAAGCACACCAATCTCAGATGGCATAAGTTCTTTATGAGTGCTTCTCTCAAATACTCTGATCAACACACAATCAAATCTTTGATCTTCTATAAGGAAAACTCAACACACCAAGGGTTTTTGAATATAATACTTGTAAAGGAATTATAATCACTTGAAGCATGCCCTAACAGACCACAATCATAATACCATAGCCATGATCAGCACTTAGGAAACCCCATGAATTCATTCCTCAACTAGTAGGCCTCTTTAAACCCAATTGCTTATAGCACTGCCTAGTAGGACAATCCAATTAATTCTCACCCAAAAATATATATCTAGTGTAAAATAAAAAATTTTAGGCAAGTATGATATGCCTCTACAAGGCCACAAAATCTTACTTCTTGATAGTGATTGGAAAAGCAACCATGGACCAACCTATTGATGTCCTCAAAAGGCCTAATTGAGTGCACTTGACTAGTTTTTGGTTACCTAGGCTCACCCCTTCTCCCCAAAGCCTTTTTTTAAACTCCTACAGGCTACTTACAACCATTTCAATCATTCCTAAGTGCCGCCTTGAAGAAAAATCTCTCAAAACAAGCAAAACTCATATTTTTGCTTTACAAGTTAGGCCTGTCACATGAAGATACTAGGCCTAGATCAGTTTGTAACATTCCCCACACATTTAGCCATTCTCCAGAAAATTAAAAAGATGAAAATATACATAAATACCTTCCATCCCACAAGAAATTAACAACTATACACCGTGGGCGTGGAAGATAGAAGCATTTTTGGCCAAGCCCTGGTTTTGAGGGTTTCTTGACCTACCCCTGCTAAAACAGCTATAACTTTTGCTATACTCAATGAAATTTAGTAAAATCAATGCCAAATGAAATTTGGCACTCTCCTCTTTCCAACCATAATAGGGTTGATCCTGTACAGATTGTATAGAGGTTGTACCACGCATTTTAGCAACAATTTACACACAGAAATTTCTAGAAAACAACCACTTTTTTCATTAGAACTTCAAAGAAAACGATTCAACAACCATGCCTCAACCATGAGAGGCTTATTTAAAGTCTAACCACCCTTACAAACATCCTCCAACTGAAATTTTCATTAGTTGAACATTGGAAACCAACTTTTCACCAATTAGACCCCTAATTGCCTAGTTTTTCACTTTTAACAATTTGTTGACAATAAGTACATTATTATGCAACCTTTTGTACTTTTTGAAGTAAATAACATCAAAGACCCCTAATTACATCATTAATGGGCTCAAAGGCCTTATTAAATCATTAAATGACCCAAATACCCCCCTATTTCCTAATGTCTTCCTTGATCTTTAATTTCAAAAATGTGTGTATTGGGTGCTCCTGCACCAGGGGCTAACACAATTTTAGTATATATGGCATTTTTTGCCTCTTTGTAAAGGAGTTCTCCTTATGCTTTTCTAAATTCTGTGACTTTTGCAGTCCTTTCTCAGATTAGCAAACTTCTGTAACTCATTTTGGAGCATGATATATAAAATTTACCTTGGTTACCATTGATGGTTCAATTTTCCTTCTAGTTCTCGCAAAATATTGTGCATTTTCAGGTGATTGATCAAGCTACTTCATGAAATCTTTCTTTTCCTTATAGCTTTGTCTCATGTAGCATGCCTTTCTTTGCAAAAGTAGAATTGTGTAGGTTACAAATTATGTTATTTGATTGCACATGAGCTTTTAATTTGTGAAAATCTACTTTTCCTTCTTGAAAGTGTGTGCATGTCAAACCTGTTTGTGAACTACTTATGCATAATCTATAGAAAATTGTTGTGCAGTACCATATCCATCATCAGTATTCAAGTGTAACTTGAGTGTCTCATTGTTCTTGTCATTTAGGTGTATCACCATAGGATTTAATTTTCATTTTTATGCATTCTCCTCCCTTTCCTTACAAAATCAGTAGTTTAGGTGACACCAAAGGAAGTCGGCCTTCTCCGTAGGTTGACCTCTGTTTACAAGAAACCCACATCTTTAGAGGTCTTCCCATGTTACACTGGATTGTTGATTTTATATTTTGCAAGGTGCAAATCCAGGAGATAACAGTTTTGGCATGCCCCGGTGGGACTAAGAACTAATTATCAATCTCTCTTGTCCTTATGTTACTGATGTTTGGTGTGTAGAGCGGTAGTTTCAACCTCTTGGAGGCAAGTTCAATCACATACCTAGCGACTATGAGTGTGGAAATTTTCTGGTTTCAGTAGCTCAAGTGCTCACATGTTTTAAGTTTTTGGAAGGAAATTTAATTTGAGTGGAAAAGAGATGATAGGTTTTCAGGAGAATATGGCCTTTTACCCTCCATTCCATGAAAACCTTGCATATATGTCCTCTTATCGACCATATTATACAGAACAGTCTATTGTCATTATTCCAAATACCCCTATAGCAACAGAGTTCCAACATTTTTATCATGCCTCCGACCCTCCCACTCCTACTCAATCTCAATGTCACCCAAAATATGCTGAAATTCAACCACAGGAACTCATTTCTACACAAAAGCAATATGGTAGTTTCAATAACCAGCCCCAAAATGATAATAAGGGAGTTAGTGATATTGATAAGATATTGCTTGATTTCCAAAGGCAGATAAATGATATTAAGAGAAAGCAAGAGTTTGTTGTCCAGGAGGAAGAGCTTGCTTGTCAAGCTTATAGTCAGCATCATCAGGATGTGGAAGTCCAAGAGTATGAACAAGAGGTCGCTGCTAGACAAGTTGGAGCTGAAGAAGATCAAATAAAAAGGTTACACAAAAACAAAAGCAGGAGTTTCAGTCAGCCTTCCATGTTCCTGAACAACCTGTCCAGGAGGAGATTCCCATGTTCAAATTTTCAAGTTTTAAGCAAAACTTACTTTCTAAGTTTCCAAGTCATCCTTCTAGTTTTGAAATTCCAAGTTGGAAGGGAACATACGATCAACCCTGTGAGACTCCATTGTCAAATATTCAAATGGAACTAAGCTCTAATGTTTAGAAGGAAGAGGAGGAGCAACTTATTGATCAAGATAACTTAATCCTCTGGGAAAAGCTTAGGAATGTGAATCCTTTGCATTTAGCCATTAAGTGTCATCAATTGCAGCAACAAATAATTGGACAGGAGGAAATCTCTCAAGTTCAAGTTGGACGACAAAAGGATGAAATGGAAGTAGCTGTTGAGAAAGTTCAATTTACAGCTTGGAACAAGGGACTATCTCTATTCTCTCAGCTTGATGGAGAGGAGGTAATTGTCAAGTTTTGCTAAACACTGGAAAATGAGGAGTCTAAGCTTTTGCAAGAAGGTGAGGAGAATCAAGATGAGCAGCTTGATGTAATCAACATAGCTAAGAATCAAAAGGTAGAGTTAATCTTCTCATTTGATCATTTGCCTTACTTCATTGACAAGGATGAAGAATTGAACCAACATGAGGTTGATGGAGGTAATGCTGATTTATTGTTGCATAAAGGTGAAGGTGAGTTTGAAGTCTTTACTTGCGAACAAGGAGGTTTAAGTAGCACTGTTCAGGGAGAGCCACATTTTGATGTGCATGAAAATACCCATCAAGTTGAACAAGTCCCTGAACTGGACTTACTGTTTTGCAAAGAGGGTGATTTTAATGCTTTATCAAAGCTAGATGAGAACTGCATCAGGCCTGAAATTAGTCTTTATGTTCAGAAAAGTAAAGAAGATATTGAGGAGGATATGTTTTGGAATGATTTAGAAGCTTTTAGTACTGATTTGGGTGTTGAACTATTACCTCTTGATGAAGTTAATCATGAACAACTCGAGCTTACTAAAGAAGCTTCTTTTTTCTCACTAAGTCAGGCACAGGGGTTAGATTTTTCCAGCCAAGGCTATAAAACAACAGTGAATGGGCAAGAGACCAGTAAGGAGAGCTTAGTTTTTGTCTTTACAAGGGGCTCTCTGATCAGATATTTAGCCTAGATGGAGTTTGATAAAGCGCCAATGGTTAATCAAGTACTCACACATGGAGCCACAGCTGAGAGTGGCATAAAGGATGTACTTGCATTTGAAAAAGAGTGTACAATTTATGTATCCTCCTTTGAATACAAATGCATATGATCAGTTTAAGGAGGTAAGTGAACTTGTTACCCTCTTTCATGAGGCAGTGCATTGTAATTTTAAACATTTTTCAATGTATCATCTTTATTTAGCTGCCATTAAGCTTGAGAGTCATTGCATACTGAGGAGAAAGGGCAGCTATTTCAACCATCCTGTGAATGGTTTTGTTTGACCAATTTCTCACTGGTTAGTGTAGGGTAGGTTTAGATGTAGTTTACATTCCCTAAGTGTTGTCCCAACACAGTAAACAGTTTTATTTTAGTTTTTCCTATTTTCAATAAGTTTCCAGTGCCCTAATTTGCTTCATGAGTTACAAATGTGTTATAGTCATGTACAGAGCTTCTCCAAGTCTTGTCCTGAGTTTTCCCAATGACTCCATGCCCAATGGATAGGCCTAGGCCACTGGTTTCCATGTTTAGCAGGAAAACATCCAGCAAAGGTCACTAGAAATGTTATTCGATTTTCACCTATGGGCTCAATTAGGTAGGACATTATGTTGCAGGTGTTCATAAAGGCCAAATGGGAATTTGCATCAAGGGTAAGATCACGCACTTGGGGATATTTACACAAGGAATTCTATTGGAAAGCATACATTGACTAGTTTTGGCACAAAACTCATCAAAGAAGAAAGTTGGCAAGACCCTTCTGTTGTCTTGTCGACTAGCAGTGTGTTCTATTTGTTTGAATATACTGGTCACCAGGACATTTGGGTCGCCATGAGTCTTTAAGTATCTCTCTACTTGGGATGTCTCACCAACAGTAGCTCACAAGGTTGGCACCGAGGGGAATGGTTTTCCTTCGGCAAGAAATCTCGGTGACCAGACAGAGTCTCGTCGAAGGGGATTGCCTTTGGCATGGAATCTTGCCGAAAGATGGAAGTCTTGGCGACGGAAGGCATCATCGGCGTAATGTCTCGCCGAAGTTTAGAGGTCTCGCCGAAGAAATAGGAGCTCAGGGAGAATAGAGGTGCTCACCAAGATGTCTTGCCGAAAGCAAGTGGTCTAGCCGAGAGAGTTTTCCTTTGGCGTAATCTCTTGCCAACTGAGGGAAGTCTTGCTGATAGCGATAGATTTTCCAATAGAAAGGAATATTGGTATGACCAATGGGAACTCGGTGTAATGTCTCACCGAAGTCTGTAAGTCTCGCCGAAGGGGATTTCCTTCGGCATAATGTCTCACCAAAACATGGGAGTCTCATCGAAAGAAATGATCGGAGCTCGAGGAAAGCAGAATGCATTCGCTGTGAGGTCTTGCCGACCCAACAGGGTCTCGCCAAATGGACATTTGGAATCAGTAAGACTCCTGGCCATGGAGTTGACTTCGACATGATGTCTAGCTAACATAAGATTCTAATGAGGAACTTTTGACAGCCTGAAGAAGCTTGTGTGGCATCTATTCGACCAATCGAAGGAAGCTACAGGTGAGTCATGGCAGTGTGACTGGTGAGAGGAAGATCAACAGAATGAAAGTAATGTGGATCTTCTCTGAGCTCAAAAGCATTCAAAGCAGCTCAGCAAGGAGGTTCGAGGGTGGACACGATGACCAGAAGTTAATGATGTGGTTGCAAAAGATCAAGGAGGCCATTCCTGGAGTGACTCTTCACCGACATGGACACGGGGATGCACATTTAATGCAGCATTAACTTCCTTCAAAAGATCTAAGGGGAGATTTTTTTTTTTGGAGGATGATATTTTTGTAAGCCCTAGGGCAGGGGCTAACACAATTTTAGTATATATGGCATTTTTTTCCTCTTTGTAAAGGATTTCTCTTTATGCTTTTCTGAAGTCTATGAATTTTGCAGTCCTTTCTTAGATTAGCAAACTTTTGTAACTCATTTTGGAGCATGATATATAAAATTTACCTTGGTTACCATTGATGGCTCAATTTTCCTTCTAGTTCTCGCAAAATATTGTGCATTTTCAGGTGATTGATCAAGCTACTTCATGAAATCTTTATTTTCCTTATAGCTTTGTCTCATGTACCATGCCTTTCTTTGCAAAAGTAGAATTATGTAGGTTACAAACTGTGTTTATTTTATTGCACATGAGATTTTAATTTGTGAAAATCTACTTTTCCTTCTTGAAATTGTGTGCATGTCAAACCTATTTGTGAAATACTTATGCATAATCTATAGAAACTTGTTGTGCACTACCATATCCATCATCAGTATTCAAGTGTAACTTGAGTGTCTCATTGTTCTTGTCATTTAGGTGTATCACCATAGGATTTAATTTTCATTTTTATGCATTCTCCTTCTCCCTTTCCTTACAAAATCAGTAGTTTAGGTGACACCAAAGGAAGTCGGCCTTCTCCGGAGGTTGACCTCTATTTACAAGAAACCCACATCTTTAGAGGTCTTCCCATGTTACACTGAATTGTTGAGTTTATATTCTGCAGGGTGCAAATCTAGGAGATAACATCTATATATATAAATTAAATAGCCTTAGCTATTATTTAATTTATTATCTTTTCATCAAGAAGATGGTTAGAAGAAGAGAACAACACTGCCATAAACATCAACATTTGGGTCTAAGAAATATCTTTATCTCATCAAATAATGAATATTCACGAGGATGATTAAAGAATCTATACAATGGTTTCACAAAGTACTCCTCAAAATGTACAAAACTAGAGCTGGAAAACTTGCTATCCCAAATAGCAGTCCATAGTTGAATTGGCAATAATTTACCTTCCCTGTCAAACTGTGGAACTCTTAACTTTTTGGGCCACATCCCCAATTCTTGTCCATAATACAGTATTATATGCATAAAAACTGAATAATGCTTGAAATGTAAAATAGGAGATCCATTTTTTATTTCCATCAACCCTGAATCAAGTCCTTTGAAGATGTATGAGGCATAATCAAAGGTTCTAGAATTAATACACTGAACATCTATTGCAATCACCATTGGCACGATTGACATATACTCAAGGGCCTCCATCCCTAACACATTGCATGCTGAGAAGTATGTATATTTCATGTAGGGCTCAAACAAGTCAATATGAAATGGGGGACCATCAGTGTCCTCTAGTGGAACCAAATTTCCATCCCTCTTAGGTCTATGTAATGGTAGCCTCCAACCCTTATATATGGTGTCCATCCTCCAAAACTCTCTCTCTAATTCTTCATGCACAATTTTTTCATCACATGTCCCTTCCAAGTTAAAAACTTCACATATCGCAGCTTCCAACACATGTATGAATGGCTTTCCTAATGGATCACAAATAGCTTTGAGCCTTGGGTTATAATGGGCAGCTAATAATTTCACCAATTCTACATCTACAAATACATTCAGGAAGGCTAACTTTCCTAGGTTGAAATTCCAAGGATTACATATT
>VDFB02353493.1:379368873-379390551 GCA_007258455.2 Sequoia sempervirens | reverse complement strand
ATATGTAATTTTTCCTTGAATTCATCATTGCATTCTTTGAAATGTTAATTACACTTGTATTATCACATAAGATAGATATAGGATCATCATACACTACTCTAATATCCTTCAATGTCTATATCATCCACAAACTTGTGTACAACATAATGTTGTTGCAATATACTTAGCCTTTATAGTGGATAAGGAAACTGAATCTTGCTTCTTACTTAACCATGACACCAATCTACAACCAAGAAAGAATGCACCACCACTTGTCCTTTTTCTATTGTCAACACAACCAGCCCAATCTACATTTGTATAGGCACTTAATATGAAATCAATATCCTTAGGTTTTTTTGTAATCTAGCCACAAGAAAAACTACATGCATGATATCTCGTCTAGTAGTAGTCAGATATAGCAGTCCACCAATCATATATCTATATTTTCTCTGATCAGCCTTACGTAAATCATCATCTTTTATCAATTTACAACCAGTCACCATAGGAGTACATACCAATTTGGAGTCTTCCATTCCAAACTTCTTCAACATCTCATTAACATACTTTGACTGTGAAATGATAATATCTTTATCTATTTGATTGATTTGTAATCCAAGGAAGAAATTCATCTCCCCAAACATTGACATTTCAAACTCTTTCTGCATCTCTTCAGTAAATTTCTTACACATAAATTTATTTCCACCAAAGATAATATTATTGACATATACAACCACTATCAATATTTTTTCTTCCTCAATTTTGAGGTAAATATTACTACCTACAGTGCCTTTCCCAAATCCTTGTTGTATCAAATATATTCCCAATCTTGCATACCAATCTCTAGGAGCTTGTTTCAATCCATATAATTCCTTCTTCAATATACATACCATATTTGGTTGATCTGACAATTGAAATCCTTTTAGTTTTTCCATGTAAACGTCTTCTTCCAATTCACCATTTAGAAAAGCAAACTTCACATCCATCTAATAAAATTTAAAGTCCTTGTAGGCTACAAATGCCAAAAACATTTTGATAGCTTCCATCCTAGCCATAGGGGAATTTTTTTCCTCAAAGTCTATTCCTTCCACTTGTGACTAACCCTTACACACATGTCTTGCCTTATTTCTTACCACTTCTCCATTCTCATTAAGCATATTTATAAAAATCCACTTAGTTCCAATTGTGTTCTTGTTTTTCAGTCTAAGAAGCAATTCCCAAGTTTAATTTTTCTCAATCTACATAAGTTTTTCTTCCATTTTCTTCATCAAATGTTCATATTTACATGCCTCACTCAGTATTTTAGGTTCAACTTTAGAAAGTAAACAAAAAATTACCTCAACTTTAGTAGCTTTGTGTTGATGGTCAATGTAACACAACAACGCTAAAACATAATATTTTTACTTTATTTCTCTTGAAAAAGATAAATAACATAAAGCTACCTATCTTCCAAGGTCTCTATAGTTGGTTCTCAACTATAGTTGTGTCATTCAGTGGCCTACACAACTGTAATGTTCAAGGGGACTACTGGTAAAGGATGAAAACTACATAGTATAAATTAATCTAACATTTAGGGGGTGTAAATAAACATCAAAAGATAGAACAAAGCTCAGTACAACAAAACATAAATGTAGATTTATTTTAATTAGGACATATAAAATTCATAATGAGCATTCCTTTCAAACAACTAAAACCATAAAATGATACAATCCACAAAACAATCTATACCATTGCATTCATTCATAGTGCAAATTCAAGACATATAATCATTCATCATCACTAAACCTCAAAATCAAATAACAACACATCACCGGCTCATTACTAAAATCCATAGATCAATAAACAAAAAGAAATCTTATTCATAGATAGCTCAATGAAATAGCCTTAGATTCAGAATCTTCTATTGACTTTCATCAAATAAGAGACATTTATGCACAACACAACTCACTAGCATACGAATGACCATTGTTCATCAACAGTACCATTAAAATTAGTTCTAGAAATAATATAAACTATATTGAAACTTGTAAAAATTTCTAAGTATCTTTTCATAAAAATTGTAACAACTTATAAGAACTATGAAAATTATCCTAAATTTCTCCTTAGGTACCTAATATTCACTTCAACTAGCCAAACTTTACAAAAATGTAGAGAAATTCTACGTATAGTCAAGTTTAGCACTAATTTCTCTCATCAAAAATTGAGATCCACAAATCCAGGAGCAACTGGAGCTATATGAGATAGCTGTCCATTCTGATCTTTAGTTAACAATTAATGACTGTATCAAAATTTGAATACAAATGGATAAGGTCGAACTGCTGGGGATCCTCAATTGAGATTGTGTTATGATCTTGAAAAGTAGGAGAGAGCTGCCCAACTGGATGTATCATCTGATGCCTCATTCAAAAAGGATATTCCATAACCACTTCATTCCTCTATCTTTTGTTCAAGTAGATATTCATCATAACTATCCAATACTTGTTTATGTATATCCATATCTGGCCCATCTACCCAATTGTCTTTAAAATTTATTCTTTTCAACTTGGCAGAGGTGAACTTCTACATATCTTCTAGCTTAGCAAGCTCCTTCTGATCAAACTTCACTACCTCTTTTATATCCATAAGGCTATCAATTAACAAATCATCACCATCATCTCCCTTCTATATTTTCTCTTGGAATCTATTATCCCATTTGTTCCTTACTTCATCAAGAGGGAAACCATCCTTTACAGGGACATCTTCATTCAAAATCATGGCTATAATTGCCTCCAGTTCCACAATTTCATCTGCCAAATCTTTCCCAGCCTGATGCACTTCATTCCTATGTGAAAAAATTAATGAAGACCAAAATTTGATAATGTTAATAGTTTTATCAATAAAATCCTCATTACCTTCTTCAAGGGTGGATTGTTCTAGAAGCATTTGTTGAGGTGGCTTATTGATTTCTTTCAATTTCCTCACATGTTCTTTGTATTCTTCCTCTTGTTTCCAGAGAGTCTCAACATATGCAGTCATGTCACTGACTGGTTCCCATGCATGTTCATGAGCCTTATGAATTTCAACAAGCAGTTCCTCCACCTCTTGATTCAACCTATTAGTCCACTTGTCCAACATCCCTACCTCGCTTCTCATTTCAAGAAGGTCATCAACTTCTTTCTTACTCAACAAAATTGGTGTCTCAGGAGTAGCAGAATGCAAAGAAATAGGAGAAGATAAGTCTTTCAAGAACTTATGCAATTGTTCCAATTGAGCTTTAAGCTCATCCTTCCTTTTCCTTATCTTTTATCATCCTTGACTTAGTGGAAGATGCTACAATATCAATTAGGTCCATTTGTTGGTTTCTTGTAGGCCTTCCCAAGTTCACAGTGCCTGGTTGATAATCACTCAACTACATTTCTTGTTTGTCCTTATCAACCATGGGAATGGAACATTCAACTACAATTTCTCTAGCATCTATCAAATTGGTGGAATGAAGGACTCGAGCCCTTTTCTTGGGCCTCTCCTCAATTTATTTCATCATATCATCCCAGTTTAGGGGTTGGGGTTGGACTATCTATTTTCTCTCCAAGTTGAGCTTTAACCATGTTGGGGTAGCAGGAGGAGTAACCACTTGTTGTGAAGAAGAAATGGCAGAAGAGAGGGGTTGCCAAAGTGTTACCTTTGGTTGTAATCATCCTCTTGATGTTTCTCCTTTTCTACCATCTCTTTGGCTAGCCTATCAGTTTCAACTTTCTCTCTTTCTTCTACCAATCTCCTTTCTTCCAACATATCATTTCTTTGTTTTTCCAATTCCTTAACCATCTCCCACATTTTAGCCTCTTCTCATTCATGTTTGGCTTATTCCTCTTCCTCCTTCTTCAGTAAGAGCTCTTCTTCATCTTTCTTTCTATGGGCCTCTTCTGCAACCTTGGATTTGGCCTCAAGGTCTTCCTTTTTTCTCCTCTATTCGGCCTTTTCCTCTTCAAGGTCATGAATCTTTTGTAGGAGGGCCAACTTCTCCCTCTCTGTATTTTCTTTACATTCATTCTCCTTTTGTTGTTTTGGGTATTCCTTCTCCTTATGTTCCCTTGCTATCTCTTCAGTTTTTGCTCTAGACTCCAACTCTTGTTGTTTTTCAAGTGCATCATCTTGTGCCTTGGCAACAACCTCCTTCTTTTCATCTTCAAAGAGTTTCCATTGGTCCTCTTGCAGGTCTTCCTTCTCCTTATGCTACCTTGCTAGCTCTTTATTTTTTGCTCTAGAATCCAACTCTTGTTGTCTTGCAAGTGCATTAGCTTGTGCCTTGGAAACAAGCTCCTTTTGTACATCTTCAAAGAGTTTCCATTGGTCCTCTAGAGTTAGGACATGCTCAGTTCCAACATCTTCAATATCCTCAGTAGGTGTAGTCACAAGAGGTTCATGGTCTGATTTTGTGGCCTCTGAATCCATATCTATATCATGAATATCAACCTCCTTTTTCTTTTCTTTCTTAGCTTGCTCATGGAAGCTGCCTATAGGTACTTCTCTAGTAGATCCTTATGGGAAAGAAGGTTGAGATGATGTTCTTTCTCTAGTTGTTATAGCATCCACACCTTGTGATTCATGGGTTTCTTGAGCAGGTACTCCTGGATCGACATCTGCTCCAAAGCTAGGAGGATAATACTCTAATTGTTCCTTAGGGGCTATCCTCCTCTTGGTTCTCCTATAACCTTGGGTACCTCCTGCTTTCCTCTTCTTTGAGGATTGATCTTCTAGCTCCTTTATCCTCATGACCACCCTTTGGATGCTTTTATCCATTACTATCTTCAAAATTTGTTTAATGTTAATAAACTCTTCCTCATCCTAATTTATTGGTTCTAGGTTCTTGGTGCCTATATTCTCTACTTCATACCTGGGGCATCATCTAATAGTGTATTAGGAATGTCTTCCTTTACCCCACATTCAATCATTGGTAGGATGGTAATCCTTTCATAATTCCTTTTCCTTACATCATAATCATCCTGCAAATCTATTGAAAAATCTTCTAACAAGTTATAGTGTTTATAAAAAATGGTGGGAACTAAACAATTCATCTTATGCTCTAGGTCAAAGTGTTTCCTAGCTATATACAATCCCAAATTTAGTAATTTAATTCTTCACACATTGTCTTTGTAGCCAAATTGTGAGCACAACAATATTCTCCCAACTTCATGGGAAAATTGTGGCATCCCAACTTGTGTTTATTTACAAACTTTGTATTGACTCCCATAGCCTGATATATAAACTCCATAAGAATAGTCATATCACTACAACATCTTAGTAGTTGATGAGGATGTCCATCATAGCCTACCAACCTAAAGTAAGAGAACTTAGGGTACTAGATGTACTAATTGTTGGAAAAACAAGGACAAACAACTAAGAGGGGGTGAATCAGTTGTCACAGAAATTTAAAATTTTTCTAGCTTAACTTATTCTTAATCTCAGATCTGATGAATGAACAATTAACCATAAGCAATTAATACATTAGAGAGACAAAGAACACCAAGATTTTTACGTGGAGACCCTGTTAGGGGAAAAACCACAGTGGATGTTAGTCCACAAGATTATACCTTGCTAAAAGTATAATGAAAAACAATAAGGGGAATGCACATGCATTCAAGCACACTGCCTAGAGCTCATTGCTCAATCACAAAAAGGGGCTCACTTAACAAAGGATTAGTTTAAAATTTGGAGGAGGTATGAACTAAGAAAATAGCCTGCTCAGGCACGTTCTGATTCAATTAAGCTCAATACCTCTTCACACTTCACACAATATTCTTCACACTCTACTCAATAATGATATTCACACATACGCACATAGGAGCATACGAAGCATCCTTTCCACCGATCACACAATCACTCTTATATATCCACTATAGGAGATTTCACCACAACTTAGTCGGCCAGAAAATAAAATACATTTTCAATGTCGGCGCAAATTTACAAATAAGATTTTTAATTTGTATCCACCAAGGTCGGCCACAACATAGTGGGGACCCAAATTAATATCTCCAACACAAAAATACTTTTAATTAATTTTTCTCGAGATCACAACACACTAGCACTAACATGTCGGCCAAGAACATGAAAAATGAAACATGCTCACAAATATCTTCAACCACGAGCTCACAGAGTAATGTGGACATACCACAAAGATAGAGAATGAACTATAGACATCTTAGAACACCAAGAAACAATAGAGAATCATTCGAAACAACTGAGATAACCAAAATCACACAATCTTCATTCAGGAACACTGATAGAGACCAACAAATCACTGTCAGACCATAACTCACATAGAACTTCACATTGACCTCTGAAACTTTTGGTAGATGATCTAGACATACTCAACAATAAACCCTTTAATCCACATCAGCTAATATTTTATGTACAACACAAAATGCCTTCATGACCTGCACAGTTCCATTAGGAACCTAGAACACTTTTTCTTATAATTTTCTCAATATCCTCGACATATACAACAATAGATACACCAAATGCTAATAGTGTTGACATCAATGACACACATATAAAACACATCCACAACGTCAAAACTCAACAATCTCCCCCTTTGGAATTGATGGCAACACATGATGTGAAAAATACCATCAACCCAACATCTTTGACTTCTTCTACCTCATTTAAGAAAGATTTGTCATGTTACTTCCCCTAAGATTTTCATTACTCTTCTCTCCCCCTTTGATATCAATGACAAAGGTAAACCATGACCTTTCCACATACAAGCTCTGAATCACATATCTGCACATCTAACTACTCCCATTGAGTAGTAGCCATAGAAAACATCCACCCAGATCATAATATGGCAATAGGGCTCCGCGGATTGATGCAAGTAAATGCATCATTTAGTTCTTATTAGGAGGGAATTAATTATCTAGCATTCCTCTGAGATACTCAAAGTATGCTTCGAGGAGTAAACAGTAAATGTAGCTACAATGTTCTTTGGTAGGAAGATACTCCGATCGACTTCTTTTTCATTTACTTTTCCCTCGAAAGTGAAACTTGATTGATATGTTTCTTAGGTGTAGTACGGTCCTTGATATATCTATTATAGTTGAATTTTCGCGATGCTTGGCAATAGGCTCTTCATATATTACCCTGATATCTTTAATCATTTGTTTCATCCATATCACTTGAGGATAGTTATTTGCAGCAGCAATATATTCTACTTCAACAGTGGATAGAGAAATGGAATTATATATTTTTTAACTAGGACACCAGCTTCTTCCCTAGGAAGAATGCACCACCACTATTACTTTTCCTATCATCTACATCACCATCCCAATCCGCATCAATGTATGCACACAAAGTGAGATCATCATCCTTTGGATACCAAAGTATAAAGTCAATTGTTCCTTTCAAATTTCTAAAGATTATTTTGACAATAGCCACATGTGATTCTTTTGGATCAACTCGAAATCTAGTGACCATACACACAAAATTCATATATTTGTTCTAGTCTGAGTCAAGTAGAGCAATCCACCAATCATTGATCTATATCTGGTTTGATTTTCCTTAGGGGAGTCATCATTCTGAGTCAACTTACATCTGGTTACCATGGGAGTACCAGCGGTTTGGAGTCTTCCATTCCAAACTTCTTCAATAGTTCTCTCACATATTTGGTGAGATATGAAAATCCTGGATCCAAGCGTGTAATTTGCAATCCCCAGGAAGAACTTCATTTCACCAATCATGCTCATCTCAAATTCACTCTTCATCTCGTAGTGAAACTTCGTATGATTATCATCTCCACTAAAAATGATGTCATCAAAAGACTTCTATGATTAACTCATTATCATGATATAATTTGAAGTATAAGGATTACTAATGTAATACCTTTAATTGAATCCCAAGCTTTAGTAGATATTTGTCCAATCTGGTGTACCAAACTCACGGGGGCTTGTTTGAGTCCATACAGAGCTTTCTTCAATCTACAAACCATATCTTCCTTATCTATTAGCTGAAATCCATCTGACTGTTCAATGTACACTTCTTCTTCTAGTTCCCTGTTCAAAAATGCAGACTTTACATCCATTTGATAGATTTTATAGTTCTTATAAGCAACATAAGCAAGAAATACTCTTACTGCTTCAATTCTAGCAACATGGGCAAAGGTTTCTTCGAAATCAATACCTTCCATTTGAGAGTACCCTTTACATACTAGTCTTTCCTTATTCCAGACCACTTCACCTTCCTCATTCAACTTGTTTCTGAATGCCCACTTAGTACCAATCACATTCTTGTCTTTGGGCCTAGGAACCAATGTCCATGTGTTATTCTTTTCAATATGTGTCAAATCTTCTTTCATGGCTTCCAGCTAGTGTTCATCTTGACAGGCTTCAGTGACACTCTTAGGTTCAATCTTGGAAATCAGACAATATTCTTCTGCAATTTTTCTTCTAGTTTGCACTCCTTTGCTCTTATCTCCTATGATTTGATTTTCAGAGTGATTCAGCTTTACATACCTTGGAGTCTTGGGACTTTCTCTGACTATTGTGTCTTTTGAACTTTCTTCTACACTAGCACTTATCTGTGCTTCCTGACTAACTTGATTTGTCTGAACAACTTGTGGTTGCTTCACCGAAACATATGGAATAATTTGAAGTAGATTCAGTGTTTGAGTGTTCTTCCCTTGATTTTTTTTGTCTTCATCTGATTCATAGCTGCATCGTCTAGATGATTTGATAGAGTTCTCATCAACTCTGACATTTGCACTCTCAACAATCTTTCTTAGTCTTTTGTTATAGCATCGGTATGCCTTGCCTTTTGTGGAGTAACCTAGGAAGATCCCTTCATTACTTCTATCATCAAACTTTCTATATCATCATCTCTCTACTGATATAACATTTGCTTCAAAGATCTTGAAATACTTATGATGGGCTTGTAACCAAACCATAATTCATAAGGGGTCTTACTAGAATTACCATTAACATTTGCAGATTCAAAGTATATACAACTTGAGTCCTTATGAAAGCCTTCCTCCGATGTAAATTTGAGACACATTCCCTTCCATCATCATTGTTCTAGTAGCATCCAAAATTGTTCTATTCTTTCTTTTTGCAACTCCATTCTGTTGAGGGGTTCGAGGAGCAGATAACTATCTTTTAATTCCATGCTCTTCACAATAAGAATTGGATTCTTTTGAAATGAATTCTCCACCTCTGTTGGATCTCAGGCATTTGATTTTCAAACCCTTTTCATTTTTTTTTTCCTTGGCCTTGAAACTTTTGAAGACTTGTCAGTAGCTACACACTTTCTTTTTAAAAAAAGAAGCCAAATCATTCAGGTAATCGTGTGTGACATAAATACCTTTCCTCCATGGAATACTTCTAACTTTCTAGAGGACCACAAAGATCAATATGCTTAGCAGTTCAAACGTATTATTTGATATGAAATTGTTTTCTCACAAAGGCTCTAGTTTGTTTACTCATCTGACATTCCTTGCAGATTATATTAGCAGGCTTCACTAACCTGGGCAGATCTCTTACTGCTTGAGTAGAACTTGTCTTGATAATGTTGTCAAAGTTTACATGACACAACCTCCTATGCCACAACCAACTTTCATCTACTTGAGCAATTAAGCAACTTCCACTAGTAGTATTCAAGTAATTCTAGTCAATGTTGATGAATCATATCTTCTCAGCTCTTTCAGTCTGTCCTCAGGCCTTCAACATAGAGAATATCATCAGTGTTTTCCTTACCACCAAGTCTAATAGAACCTCTTCCACGAATCACACAAGCATTGTTATCTCCAAATCTTACAACCCCACCGTCATACTTCTCTAGACTCACAAACTTTCTTTTATCACCGGTCATATGATGCAAGCATCCACTATCAATAACCCACTCATCTTTCTCCTCAACTCGGGTTGCAAGAGATTTCTTATCTTCAGTAGATTCAATAGGCATGGGATTATTTTCAATGGTAGAAATGAAAACCTATTCATCTTCATTTCCATTATCTTTATCAGACTCATCATCAGTTACTAATTCTTCAACAAAGTAGCATTTCTTTTGAAATCTAGGTTTTCTAGGCTTAGACCTAGGAACTCTTTTAGGACAACTTGATGCAAAATCACCTATCTTATGCATGAAAAACATTTAATAGGCAATACATCTTCATACTTACCTTTTCCTCTTCCTTCTTGCTTTGCAATAAGTGCTTCCAATTCTTGTACTTCTCTTTCTTGGTCTTCGAGCTATTTTAGTTCTTCATTATATTTAGATATCTTTCTGGAGCTCTCTCTCAGACTATATCTTTTCCTGTAACTTCTAGACATAGTAGCTTTGAATGTAGATTCAGTTTTTGGTGTAGATTCACCAAATTCACTTATTTCAAAAGCATCAAGCTTCCCTATCAGTGTATCTCTTGTCATCTTGTTTATAGACATAAATTCCTCAATAGCATGAACCTTAATTTTGTAAGGAGGCAAGGATCTGAGTATCTTAGCCATAATTTCATCCTCACTCACTAAACCACCAACACATTTAATACCTAGCACTATTTCATTTACTCTTTGCATAAAAGAAGTAAGATTTTCATCTTCACCCATCTTCAAATTTTCATACTTTCCTTTTAAGCTCTGTAGCTTAGTAATCTTCACCTTTGTATCTCCTTCATACAAAGTTTCCAACTTCATCCATATCTCATGAGATGTTTGCAAACCTATCACATTAGCCATCTCTAAATCTGTTAGAGCACTCACCAATGCTTCCATAGCTTTGGTATTACTTTCAGCATCTTTGATCTCATCGGCAGAGGAGGGACCATTCTGAGGAATAGTATATCCATCTCTTGTCATCTTCCAATAAGCATCACCAATGCACTATAGATGAAATTGCATCTTGAATTTCCACAGTGAGTAGTTGGTGCCATCAAATCTAGGGCTATCCTTCTTGAATGTTGCCATCCCAGATCACCTCAAGCTATTAGAATTCTTTACAGGAACTAGCTCTAATACCAATTGTTGGAAAAACAAGGACATACAACTGAGAGGGGGGTGAATCAGTTGTCACAAAAATTTAAACTTTTTCTTATCCTTAATCTCAGATCTGATGAATGAACAATTAACCATAAGCAATTAACATATCAGAGAGACAAAGAACACCAAGAGTTTTATGTGGAAACTCTGGTAGGGGAAAAACCATGGTGGATGTTAGTCCACAAGATTATACCCTACTAAAATTATAATGAAAAACAATAAGGGGAACGTACATGCATTCAGGCACACTTCCTAGAGCTCACTGCTCAATTACAAAAAGGGGCTCACTGCCCAACAAAGTTGCATTAAAAATCTAGAGGGTATGAAATAAGAAAATAGCTTCTACTCAAGCCTAATTACAGTTCCAATTAAGCTCAACACTTCTTCACACTTCACACAATCTTCTTCACACTTTGCTTAGTAATGATATTCACACATACACACACAGGAGAACACGAAGCATACTTTCCACCGATCACAAAATCACTCTTATATATCCGCTACAGGATATTTCATCACAACTTAGTCAGCCAAGAAAAAATAAAATATATTTTCAATGTCGGCCCAACTTTCCAATTAGATTTTCAATGTGGATCACAAGTTCGGCCACAACATAGTGGGGACCCAACTTAATATCTCCAACACAAAATTCTTTAATTAATTTTTCCTTGAAGATCCACAACACACTACCACTAACATGTCGGTCAAGAACATGAAAAATGGAACATGCGCACAAAGATCTTCAACCACGAGCTAACTGAGTAATGTGGACGTACCACAAAGATAGAGAATGAACTAGAGACATTTGAGAACACCAAGAAACAACAGAGAAGCATCCACAACAACTGAGATAACCAGAATCACACAATCTTCATTGAGGAACACTGACAGAGACTAGCAAAATACTGTCAGACAATAACTCACATAGAACTTCATACGGACCTCTGAAAATTTTGGTAGATGATCTAGATATACTCAACAATAAAACCTTTAATCCACATCAGCTAATATTTTACTTATAGAACAAAACACCTTAATGACTTGCACAATTCCACTAGGAACCTGAAACACTTTTTCTTATAATTTTCTCAATATCCATGAAATATACAACAATAGATACACCAAATGCTAATAGTGTTGACATCAATGCCAACCACATATCAGCAACACATCCATAGCATCCAACAAACTCCCAACACTAATGGTCCCATTTGAAAATGAAATCAATAGCCTCTTTACTCATCCTATATCCAACATCTCCTATCATCTGGTTAATAATGACATAGAGGAATGCATCATTAACCCTTCTATAATGTAGCTTTTATGTTTGAAGGGTCAACTAATCATAGTGCTCCCATGCCTTCTTTTTCCCAGGAGCTTCTCCTAATATGCCTATTGCATTCAATCCAAGGAATATGCCCATCTTTGCAGCTGAATATATAACATAAGAGGTCATGAAGAGGTTCTTTCTTTGCCCCACCTTGAGCATTTGATTATGCAATTTATATGAAAAAATAATGCCCCAATCAAACTGTTACCTACCATCCAAAATGGTTTCAATGAATGGAAACATCCATTATTTAAAATATGTAAAGTCTTTCTTTCCAAACACCATGGAAAGCATCATGATTAGGTCATCAATTTCCTTCTTGAAGTCTCCCCTCTTGGGCTGTTCAAGAACCTTAGTCAAAGACTTCTTTCCACTTCTCAATCACTTCTTATTCATGTTTGACCTATTAGCTTCCTTGTCCATACTGAATAACTACAATGCCTCTACTTCAGTCAATTGCTTGGTGTTCTTGGGGGTAGGTGCATTGAACAAGAACCTCATCATTTGCGGAGATAGATCAATGATCACATTCCCCTAGAGGTCCATACACTGTCTTGATGAAGGATTGTAAGCGATTGTTGCTGTGAGTATAAGCTCTGGGCATTGGATTGATAGAGGGAAGAGAGTGACATGTGCCAGTCCAGATTGGGGTATTCTTTCAGTCCTTCCAATCACATCCTCTAAGAAAGTATCTACAATTAGCTCCTCACAATTGAATGGCCCTAGATTAGTGTTTGTGATGTCTTCCCATTCTAAATCTAACTTGCTGGTTGTAAGAGTGGCATCTTGTGTTTATATCTCAAGGTGTAAGGAAATTGCTCCACCTTTACCTTCTTTAGTTTCATTCCCTTTGAGATTTCCGCAACTTTACCTCCCTTTTGTGAAACCTGTTCAGATGCTCCTAACAATGTTTACTCCTACAAGACAACCCTAGATTAGATCAAAAGAAGGTATAAGAATCAACATTCCAAAGGTTACCTTTCATACTTATCTTTTCTTCACTAGGTAATGCTCCATACTTAAGGAAATTTTAAACCTGTCGAGATCAGGACTAGGAGAAGATCAAGAACTAGAAAGCTGAAATAGATAACATAATCAAAACTAGAACCGAGACCGGATTAGAAACTGGAACTTTCAAAAGTTCCAATATTTCGTATTATTTAGTGATCTAGTTCTACTTAGGCTAGTAGAATCAAAATCAAAATCAGAATTAGAATCTATCGGGAGTGGGATAATTTATGGAACTGAACTCTTAGGTGAAAGTTCATTGGATGAGTTCATTTTCAGATCTGGCTCTACTATAGATTATGAAGACTTGGAAGAATCTCCCCACACACCCACATCATTTTGGACTCAGGTTAGAAAGAAGGTGCAGGGAGGAAGAATTTAAACTTGACTCTGCCCAAAAAAATGGGATTGGGATTGAGTGAGCTAAGGTAACTATGTAAAAAGGGTGTGACACACAAACCCTAATTCGTACGACTTGTCAACTTAAACTAAAACTAGGGCACCAAAACCCTATGATCAAACCCATAAAACTGACAAGCATAAAATAGAAGGGTCGAGAGAGATTTTAAAATAGTTTTAAACACTAGATCCCTTCAAACCAAAGCCCTAATCTAAACTAGGGCACGGTGGAATGGAACTGCCATTGAGAATGAAGGAAATGACAAGAGACCAACAAAAAGGAACAAACATAAGGAAATGACAAATAGAAAAATGAGAGAAAAATGCATACAAAACCAAAAACACAAATGAAACACAAAAAAATGCAAGCAAAGATCCATGGGAAAAGTCCCATGAACACGTGAAGAAAAAATGGAGCAATCAAATGATAAAACACAAAATGGAATAGGAGAAACCCCACCTACCTCAAAACGCAACCAAAAAGGGTTGAAAATCGACTGGAATCTGCTCACGAACACTCACCTGCAACCAAATCGTGCTCCTCTTCAAGTTACTTTGGCTCTGGCTCACTAAAATGCTTTGGACAATTGTAATGAGCCAAATAACATTGATTAAGGTTTTAAAAACCATTTCGTGCATGTGAGGAGGTAGTAAAAAGTGTAATTAATGAAGTTAGTCAAGAGTATAATTGGAGTGAAGGTGAGTACACAACCACCATATACATCAGAGGTAAAACGAGAGTAGATGCAGAGTCGAGATAGAACTAGGAACTTTGTCAAAGTTCCACATTTCATTCCGAATCTGATCCCGTAGTAGGGAAAGGACAACAAAGGAATGGGGGTGGAATTGCAACCAAATTTGTATCTAGAACTTGGAAAAGTTCTAGGTTTAGGCTTGACTCTGGTTTCGCTCCCAAAAAAGAGAAAGAACAACAGAGGAAAAAAAAGAACAAAGGAAAGCAAGACAAGGGTGAAGCCTATCCCAAAAATAAGACACAAAAGGAAGAAAAAACACAAGGCAGACCAACAGGAGTGGGATCAAAACCAAATCCAGATCTGGAACTTTTGTGAAGTTCCAGGTCTAGTTTTTGTTCCGCTTCCACTTTCGCAAAAGGGAAAAGAAATGTAAAGATGAAGAGAACAAAATAAAACCCAAGGAAGAAAAGAAACCCAAGAGCACAAGACAAGCACAAAAACAAAGAAATGGACAAGGAAAGAGAAGGGGCTAGGACCAGAACAAAAACTGGACTAGGAACTTTGCAAAAGTCCTAAGTCCACTTTCGACCCACATTCCAAACCTGCAAAAACAAAAGAAACAAAGACTTAGGAGAAAAAATAACAACTCCTAAGACCCAAACAAGAACACCAAGGACAAAAAAACACAATGGGGACCTATTTTGACCAAAAACAAAATGGGGTGGTTATGCAAAGCATAAAAAATGGTTACTCGGCTGGGGAAAATGGTTTACCCATTTTCAAGATACTAAAAAATGCAGTCACCCAAAACCTTTGGTTTATGAACATTTTAAACTTGAGCATGATCAATCATGGAAAAAAAAGTTGAGCTTGAATCTCAAATGTAAATCAGTAGTAACCACATCAAATTTTAGTGTGTGCATGTATGGTGTATCTATTTCCATAAAGATTCTTCCCATCCTGAAATAATGGTATTAAATATTTAAGCTATGTGTGTTGAATCCTTATGACTGTCATGCAATGATAGACTGGGTATTGCTCCCCTACCATACATGTGTCCATAGCCCCGACGGAGATACCTCTAGTTCTCTCAAAGCATTGGTCTACTGCTAGCTAGGCATCCATAGCCTCAGTAGAGATACTTGAATTACCCTTCTCATATTGAGTTTTTCCATCAATTAAGGGTTCTCTTTTATTTTCTTTTGTATAGGCTTACTTGAATTAATTCTTTTTCATCTTTTCCTCTATACTCAGATGTATCATCCTAAAGCTTGGGTTGAGAACTACAATGGACCTCATGACAATGTCAAGACTCAAAATTTTCACCTAAATCTAGAACACAATTACCTTGAGACAAAGAGGCCTTCATGTAAAGAGATGTTTTTATCTACTCTGTGACAAATTCAGCCATGGTTTATGAGATTACTTACAATATACTTATTTTTTCTTGACCATTTAGAATTTCATTAAAAAAAGCACAAGACAGGGTCTGAAATGAAAAATTTCTATAGACATACCTAAAAATACCTAAACCAATTTCTCTCCTAGTACCTTCAGTATGCAGTGAATAACCACTTCGTATTTTAAAATAGAGAAAAACGGAAGTCACCCCAAAACACAAGAACAAAAACACAAACCACAAGAGCAAAAAAAAAAAACAAACAAATGAACAAACCAAACAAAAGAAACAAACCAACTAATTACATATATGCATCCAAATAGAACATTAGACCCTCATAGGCAAAAATAGTGTTTGAGAAACTACCCATTGACAGGAAATGGAATAGGCTCTCCTGTTAAAGTACTCAACTGAAAGGAATTCTTGTTGAGGATCTCAACAATTTGATAAGGATCCAACCAAAGTCAGTCAAACTTTTGATGTTCCCCTTTCTTTTCCCTAGCTTTATCCCATAGTAGTACAAGGTATGATATTCTAAAAGATTTTATTTTTTCTCTTTTGTCAAACCAACGTTTGACAACAGCTTGATGTTTAGAAAACTATTGTAAAGCAACATCTCTTTGTTCTTTCAGATTCAATAAACTGCTTAGCCTAACTTCTATCCTATCATCATTTGAGTAGAATTCTTACATAAAACTAAGAACAAGTATCTGTATATGGATAGGAAAGACTGGATCTTGGCCATATACCAACTTGAATGGAAAGTTTCCTAAGGTGACCTTGATTCAAGTTCTATCGGCCTATAAGGGAAATCTGAGTTGATTATGCCAATCCCTAGGATTACTTTCTAACAGTTTCTTAATTACTTCCAATAGATTTTTATTCGTAGAATCAGCTACTCTGTTCCCCTATGGGTAGTAATTGGAAGAATATTTTAAGACAATTTTACGCTCATATGCCCATTGAACAAATTTTGCAAAAGAGAAAGCAGGGCCATTATCACATACCAGGGAAAATAGTACTCCAAACCTAGTAGTAATGCATTCATTGAGGAATTTGATGAAAAACTCAGTGGTGTTGTTCTTATAAGGTGGGGCTTCAGTCCAATGCGTACAGTAATCAGTTGCCATCAAAATAAAATTGTGGCCTATAGAAGATTTGAGGTTAATTACCCTAACAAAATATAATGTCCATTGGGAAAATGGTCTTACCTCATATACTGGTTGTAGGGGTATTGCTGGATTGTGTTCCCTAGATGCAAAAGTTTGACATGTATGACATGTCCTTGTATGTTGGTGAGAATCATGAAACACATGGGGCTAGTAGTAATTTGATCTCAAAATTTGGTGTGCCATGGAATCAACAGAACCATGTCCAGTACAATGTCTTAAATGAAATTCCACAATGGCTTGTTTTGATTACTTTTGATCAAGGTAGCATAGATGGACGCCCTCAAAGTTTCTTCAGTATAGAGCTCCCCCTTTGAGTATGTAGTGGGAACTCTTTAGCATGAGTGCTCTCCTCTGAGTGGTGTTCATCCCATCTGGGAATTTTTTATTTAGCAACATAAAGATAAAATTAGCATACCAAGGATCACCTGTAAATGATTGTACCATATACTATTCATAGGTAATCTTAGTATCAACATCTTCCATAGCTTTCAATAGTCCTTGTCCTCAGACTAGCTTCATCAGATGGATTTCAAGGTTAAAATATTGTAATATTTCCATCCATTTTCCTCGTCTCTCCCCCAGTTCACTTTGCATAAGAAGGGACTTTACAGCAGGGTTCAGAACTATGGCAAAAATTTAACTATAGAGGATATAGTGCCAAAATTTCTTGACAACTCGTACCAACACAAAAGCCTATTTCTCCAAAGGTGGATATCTAACTTCAACATTATTCTTGAAAGGAGAACTCATAAAATAAATTGGCCTTTCATCCCCTTCACCTTTTTGTTGTGTCAAAATAACAACACAAGAATGGTCAAATGCAAAAGAATATATATAAAAATGATTCAAATAATCAAGGCTACTTAGAACTGGTGCCTCTGAAATAGACTATTTAATCTATAATAATGCATATTTAGCCTCATTGCTCCACTCAATCTTAGCATCCTTCTTCATCATTTCATTGAGGGGTTTGACGATCTCTACAAACCTAGTTATGAATTTTCACATAAAGTTTATCTTCCCAAAAAATGACCTCATCTCCTTTTTGCTACCAGGCATGGTCAGTTTCAAAATGGATTTCACTCTATTTGGGTCAATTGAAATTCCCTTCTCTGATATTATGTGGCCTAGTAATTTTCCTTCTAAAACTCTAAACAAACACTTTTTCAAATTAAGGGAGACTCTATAACTTATGCACTTTTGAAGGACCTTTGACAAATCTGCAACATGGTTTTCTCTATTCTTTGGAAACACCATCAAATAATCTATATCTATAATAATACACTTACCTACCAAATCCTTGAATTCCACATCCATCACTCGTTGAAAGGTAGCTCCATCATTGATGAGACCAAAGGGAATCCTTCGATAAGCAAATGTCCCCCACTTGGTAGTGAAGGCAGTCTTCATCCTGTCCTTGTTGTTGACCATTACCTTATTGTATCTTGAATATCCACCCAGGAATGACATCATTTGTGAACCATTTACTATTTGCAGCACCTCATCTAGGAAAGGAAGAGGACAATTGTCTTTCTCCAATGCTTTGTGAAGGTTTCTAAAATCTGTAGACACATAAAAATGACCTAGGCCTGCAAGTTCTATTTTATCACTTTCGTCCTAGCATAATTATGAAATTTAATTATGTCCTTGGTCCACATTCGACTATTAATTAAATAATTCATAATTATTTAATTAATTCATGTCTCATATATTCTTCATGATTATTAAATAAATAAATTTTATTTATTTATTCAATACGCCACTGAGGGTCTATTGCCCTCTTACAATTAAATAAATTTCTTAATTTATTTAATTAACTTTGTTCATTTATTCTTCTTGATTATTAAATAAATGAATTATATTTATTTATTTAATATGTCACTGATTTTCATAATTAAATGAATTTATTAATTTATTTAACTATCGGTAATTATCTTCTAAATTAAATAATTATCTTTAATTATTTAATTACCCATTTTAAAATTTCTCCCATTTTAAATAAATGAATTATTTAAAATGATCTCACTTTATTAACTATCACTTCTTTTAGTAAATAATCTAAAAAAAGATTTTTACTATCACACAAAATCCATATTTTGAATTAATTTAATTCAAAATGGTAATCTTTATTCCAAAAATCAAGTAATTGAGCAAATTCTTGATTTTTCAAATCTAACACCAACCTTCATCTTCTTGATTTTTGAATCTTACAAATCAAGCCTTTATCTTCTTAATTTTTAGAAATCTTTATCTTTTAGCTAATTATCACATTTATTCTCGACCGCCAATTTGATTTTATCAAATGACATCTCGACCACTCATTTAATGATTTTTCCCTAACCCTAATTAGGGATTGTCACATGAAATATCATCCACTGATTTTAGGCTTTGTCGTTATGAAATAACTTGCACAATAGAAGAATATGATATGAAATATGCTGCAAATACTTGATAATAACTGAGAATAACAAGCCACTTCAAGGGGGAAAACCTCCAAACATCTCTAATGAGAACACATTTCACACTTGATGATGAAATAAGACTCACAACCTCCTATATATACCTATTTATGCCAAGGATATCACCTAGGCCGACTTAGACACACCTATATAAGACTTAGGCTGACCTAAACAACTAAATAACAATATAATAATGATAATATGACTTAATAGAGAGTTAAGATAGCCGCAAGCCGACTATTCATAACTCAATGTACACTAATATTAAGGGCGTAGCATGCCCCCCTTCTTCAAAGAAGCATTGTCCTCAATGCTAATCAAGTTTGGATTCTTTTGAATGAACTCCTCATCCTCCCATGTAGCATCTTCAATTAGAAAATATTTCCTTGTAATGAGGTAGCTTGGAATTGTTGATGTCACCAGCTTCTTCATACGTGTCTAGAAAATTAACTTCAGCTCCAAGATGTGTCTTCCCTTTACATCAAGCTCTTGATGGCGATGAATGTGTTCTTCCTTTACCTGAACCTTTTGATGTGTCATAGAGGAAGAGGTGAGGAATAATATATGGTACCCTTGCATTGGTTGAATAGCTTGATTAGGAAACTTCTTCTTCATTGCCTTCTTCTGCTTCTTCTTCTTCTGGTTGGTCTTTTGCTTCTTCTTCTTCTGTTGTTGCTTCTTCTACTTCTGCATATGCCTCTTCTTCTCTTCTTCTTCTTCTTCTTCTTCTTCTTCTTCTTCTTCTTCTTCTTCTTCTTCTTCTTCTTCTTCTTCTTCTCTTCTTCTTCTTCTTCTTCTTCTTCTTCTTCTTCTTCTTCTTCTTCTTCTTCTTCTTTTGATTCTTTTTCTTCTTCTTCTTCTTCTTCATTTGTTTCTTCTTCTGGTTCTTGGCTGCTTGAGACCTCCTTTCTTGGTTTATTCATAAAGGCGCTCAACATGTTTCGTAGGTCCGATATATCTCCTCTTAGGTCACACATATCCATCTTCATTGAGGAAATGTCTTCCTTGACCTTATTGATTTCCTCATTATGAGTAATATCCTTGATTGTTTCACCATCCTTATCAAGAGTCTTCCCGGAGTGACATTCTTTTTACCCCTTGTTCCAGGCCCCGACATGATGGAAACCATTAATGTTGAAATAAATCACACAAATGAAATTTAAATTCTCTCAAATTTTACTGTAATCTCCTTTATTATTTCTTCAAAAACCCAATAAAAATTAGACTCCAATTCAACAAGATGTGCAAGATATGTAGATTCCAAAAAATAGTGTAGAAACCCTAATTCTGCAATAATTTTCTTAATTCTACTCCAATTCTTTTGAAATATGGATTGTAGCTTTTCAATATGTTCTTCAAAAACCCTTTAAAAATCAGAAAAAAATTTTCCAAAATATGAAAGATATGCTCTTCCCAAAATTGCCTCTAAAATTGAGAAAAACCTTGCCTCTATGGTGCCAAGATCATGCTCTGATACCACTTGTTATGAAATAACTTGCACAATAGAAGAATATGATATGAAATATGCTGCAAATACTTGATAATAACTGAGAATAACAAGCCACATCGAGGGGGAAAACCTCCATATATCTCTAATGAGAACACACTTAACACTTGATGATGAAATAAGACTCACAACCTCCTATATATACTCTTATTTATGCCACATATCACCTAGGCCGACTTAGACACACCTATATAAGACTTTAGGCCAACCTTAAACAACTAAATAACAATATACTAATGATAATATGACTTAATAGAGAGTTAAGATAGCCATGTAAGCCAACTATTCATAACCCATGTACACTAATATTAAGCATGAGTACCAGCTTTCAATCCCGTCCATCCATCCAAAATTGCGTTTTCTATAAAATGCCAATTTGCTCACGTTCTTGGGACCACTTCATTATTGCAATACATTTATGCTTAGATTTTACATGCACTTAGCTTATTTAATTTGATCATAGTCATTTTCCATTTGTCATAGGCATTTTTTCATTCAAATCCTTCAAAACTTGCATAGAACATAGTCATAGGCATTTGCTCACATACACAAATCTAAGGGCAACAATCACAATTTCTGCAAGCTAGAAGGTGCTATGGAGGTTAATCATGGAAGATTCGAGGAGTAATTGGTATAATCTTTCTTGTTTTTAGCTTTCATTGTGCTCTATAGTTCTTTGGGTTTTTATTTATTGATCTAATCCACTAACCTAATACCTGAAAAATACCCATTGATA
>VDFB02353493.1:379317042-379368773 GCA_007258455.2 Sequoia sempervirens | reverse complement strand
CTCAACCCTTAAACCCTAATCCGTCAACCCTTATACCCTCTACCCTATACATTGGACCCTCAACCCTAATCACTCAACTGTATACCCTCAACCTTAAACCTCAACCCTCAACCCTTAAACCCTAAACCCTCAAACCTTCTACCCTATACCATCTACCCTCTACATTGGACCCTCAACCCTAATCTTTCAACCATATACCCTCAAACCAATGCCCTGAACTCTCTACCCTCAACCCTTAAACCTTCTACCATCTACCCTCAACCCTAATACCTCGACCCTATACCCTCAATCCAATACCCTAAACCATCAACCCTATAGGTCCTCAACCCTATACCCTGAATTCTCAACTCTCTACCCTATACATTGGATCATCAACCCTCATATATATTTTTCCCTCACTCCTCTTCTCTCCTCTCTATCTCACTTCTCCCTCCATCTCTCCCTCCATCCATCCATCCCTCTCTACCCTAATCCCTAAACCCTATACCCTCAACCCTTAAACCATTAAACATTTAACCCTAAACCCTCTACCCTCAACCCAATACCCTCCACCCTCGACCCTAATCCCTCAACTCTTAAACTCGTAAAGCCAAGTAAAATCTCTACCCTAATCCCTCAACCCTCAACGCTTAATCCCTCTACCCTCTACCCTCTACCCTCTACCCTCTAACCTCAACCCTTAAACCCTAATCCCTCAACCCCTATACCCTCTACCCTATACATTGGACCCTCAACCCTAATCCCTCAACCATATACCCTCAACCTTAAACCCTCAACCCTCAACCCTTAAACCCTAAACCCTATACCCTCTACCCTCTACCATATACATTAAACCCCCAACCTTCAATTTTCAACCCTAAACCCTTAATCCCTCAACCCTTAAACCCTAAACCCTCAACCCCTATACCCTCTACCCTCTACATTGGACCTTCAACCCTAATCCTTCAACCATATACCCTCAAACTTGTACCTTAAACCCTCTACCCTCAACCCTCAACCCTTAACCCTCAACCCTAAACCCTTCAACATTCTATCCTCTACCCTCAACCCTAAACCATCAACCTTATAGGTCCTCAACCCTATACCCTCAATTCTCAACCCTCTACCCTATACATTAGATCATCAACCCTCATATAACTCAGTCTCTCCCTCCTCTTCTCTCCTTCTCTATATCTCACTTCTCCCTCCATCTCTCCCTCCATCCATAACCCCCCTCTCTACCATAATCCCTCAACCCTATACCCTCAACCCTTACACCCTTAAACACTCAACCCTAAACCCTAAACCCTCAATCGTCAACCCTTAAACCCTCTACCCTCTACCTTCAACCCAATACCCTCTACCCTCAACTCTAATCCATCAACCCTTAAACCCTTAAACCCAAGTAAACTCTATACCCTAATCCCTCAACCTTCAACCCTTAAACCCTCAACCCTCTACTCTTTACCCTCAACCCTAATCCCTCAACCCTATACCCTCAATCCTCTACCCTCAACCTTAAACCCTCTACCCTTTGCCCTCTACCCTATACATTAAACCCTCAACCCTCAATTCTCAACCCTCAACCTATAATCCCTCAACCCTCAACCATATACCCTCAAACCTATACCCTAAACCCTCTACCCTCAACCCAATACCCTCTACCCTCAACCCTAATCCCTTAACCATGTACCCTCAACCCAAAACCCTAAACCATACACTATAGGTTATCCACCCTAATCCCTCAACCCTATACCCTCAACCCCTATCCCTTTCTCTTTATCTATACATCTCACCTCTCTCTCCCTCGATCTCTCCTACCCTCTCTAATTGTCTCCATCTACCCTCTCCCTCTTTCTACATACCTTTCACTCAATCAATCCCTACCACTCTCTCTTTCTCCCTCTATCTATATATCTATCTCTATCTCCCTCCCACTACCTCTCCATCACTCACTCTCTCTCCCTATCTCTCAAGTCTCTCTCTCCCACCCACTCTCTCTCTCTCATGTCTCTCCCTCTATCACCTTACCTAGGTAACTCTCTCTCTCCCCCCTCTCTCTATCTATCCCTCCCACCCTACCTAGATAAATCCCTCTCACTCCACCCCCTCTCTCTCTCCCCCTCTCTCATGTCAATCCCTCCCACACCCTCTCCCTCTTTCAAGTCTCTCACTCTCAAACTCCCTCTCTCTCACTTCCTCTCTCTCCCTCTCTCTCTCTCTCGCAATTCCCTCTCTCCCACCCCCCTCTCTCTCTCTCCCTATCCCTCCCACCCTACCTAGCTAAGACCCTCTCACTCCAACCCCTTCTCTCCCACTCCCTCTCTCTTAGTCTCTCCCTTCCACCTCATCTCCCTCTCTCGAGACTCTCTCTCCCTACCTCTCTCTCTCTCTGGTCTCTCCCTCCCTCTCTCCCTCACACCCTAACTAGACAACTCTCTCTCTCTCTCTCTCTCTCTCTCTCTCTCTCTCTCTCTTAAACTTCTCCCTCCCTCTAAAGACATACATAAATACATACATACATACAAGAATAATACATATGTACATACAATCCTACATACATACAAGCATACATGTACATATGTACATACAATCTTAAATACATGCATTGATACATACATACAGGAATACAGGAATGCATACATACATACAAGCATCATACATATATACATACATACATGTACATACAAACATACAAATATATAAACATACATTCAATAGAGTAGCATTTAACATAAATCAAGACATAGCATGAGTGCGTTATAGCGCACTCGCATTATGTCTTGCTAGACATGTCCCACACAAATGCAAAAAACCATGTCAAAACTAAGATATAACACGAGCGCGTTTTAACAAGCTCGCGTTATATCTTGCTTTGGGAATCTCCAAGCCTTAGGCTTGGTATTTGCCTTGGAATACCAACCCAAAGGCTTGGAGGGCCTTCCCAATGACCAGAGACATTTTTTTGCAAATTCTACAATATTTCACATAATTGGGCTCATGTTCACTGTCAGGATTACACGTGTTTCAATGTTGAACAAATTGAACACCTAGGTAATGTTAGGCTCTCTCTTAGCTATCAAACAATGTAATTTTTTTCAATTTTTGACAATGTTAAGCCTTTGATCTATAATTTCTTTTGTATGTGTGTCTCTTTTTTGGCAAAAAGTAGTGTTTGGTGTTTTTTTCATTATAAATTAATCATTCATCAAAATTTCAAATAAATTACATTTTTAGAAACTAGGTAGCACGGCCAAAATTTTGTTTTTTAGGAAGTGTACACTTTCAAAATTAGTAAAAAATCAAATATTAATTAAAAAATTATCAGAAAAATCATGCATCAACTACATACTATTAGCTAATTTCTCACCAAAGCGATTTTAAAAAAACTAAAAAAAAGTTCACTGTGCTACATTCCCACAAAAGTTGCTATGTTATGTTTTTCTGACAAAAACAACACCAATTTTTGTGGGTCCATATTTTGAACCCCTTAATCTCAACCATTTTCAAAATAAATTAGTAGTTTAGAAAGTAGACTCGGAGCACTATGATCCTTTTTTTTGTTGCATTTCAAAATTTTGAGTGTAACTATCCTCAATTTCACGTCCACGGTCAATATTTTCTGATTTCAAAAAAAAAAAGTGGCCACTTAAGCCCCCTTTTTGGCCCCTCATCTTTTTGCACTTACCCCTCTTAAGTAATGGGAAAATGTGTAGCAAAGGATACAATCTTATGTTTCGGGATGATGGTTGTGATATTAGAAAAGGCTATGGAACTGTGGTTGTTGTTGGAAGGACATATGGAATGTCTATCGGCTCAAAGGTGTTGATGCTTATTGTTCCATGACTCATATCAATGAGAGATGGCTATGGTATAGAAGAATGTGTCACATCAATTTTGATAGCCTAGTGAGAATAAGTTCAATTCAAGTTATGAGAGATCTGCCAAAAATTACAAAGTCTATCAATGTTATCTGTAAGGAATGTCAAGTTGGAAAGCAAGCAAGAAGTTTTAAATTCAAAGAACAATCTTCTACCGGACTATTGGAATTAGTGCATACAAATCTTTATGGTCCTACCAGAGTAAGAAGTCTTCAAGGTGACAAGTATTTCATGTTATTAATTAATGATTATTTTAGAATGACATGGGTTACGTTTATCAAAGAAAAATCAAAAGCTCTAGATAAGTTTAAAGCATTCAAAGTTATGCTTGAGAATGAAATGGATATGAAAATCAAATGCTTGAGGTCTAAATAGTGATTGAAGAATGCATGGATGAGTATTGGATCAAGGCTATGGAAGAAGAACTAATGCAGATTGAGAAGAATCAAACTTGGGAACTTGTCCCAAGACCAACAAACAAGAATGTGATTGGAACTAAGTGGGTATTCAGGAACAAACTGGATAAGAATGGAAAAGTAGTAAGAAACAAGGAAAGGCTTGTGTGTAAAGGCTACTCACAAGTAGAAGGAATAGAATGTGAGGAGACATTTGCTTTGATGAAAAGAATTGAAACTATTAGGATGTTTTTGGATTTTGCAACACATAAGGATTTCAAAATTTATCAAATGGACTTGCAGTCAACTTTCTTGAATGGTGAATTAGAAGAAGTATACATAGAACAATCAAAAGGATTTCAATTATCAGATAAACCAAATATGGTTTCTAGATTGAAGAATGCATTATATGGGTTGAAGCAAGCTCCTAGAGCTTGGCATGCAAGGTTAGACATGTACCTGTTACAAAAAAGATTAAATAAAGGTACCACAAATAGCTATCTTTACTTCAAATTTGAAAAAGATCAAATCTTGATTGTGGTTGTATATGTTGATGACATAATTTTTGGAGGAAATGAAGCTATGTGTAAGAAATTTGCAAAAGAGATGTAGAAAGAATTTGAAATGTTAATGTTTAGGGACATGAATTTCTTCCTTGGGCTATAGATCAATAAAACATGTAGAGGTATTTCATTTCAAAATCAAAGTATGTCAAGGAAATGTTGAAGAAGTTTGGAATGGAAGATTCTAAAACAATATGTACCCCTATGGTTACTAGTTGCAATCTAAGAAAGAATGATGAATCTCTTAAGGTTGATCAGAGCAAGTACAGATCAATGATTGGAGGACTACTATATCTAACTGGTATTAGACCGGATATCATGCATGCAATTTGTCTTCTGGCTATATTTCAAGATCCTAGAGAGTCACATGTTGCAGTAGTAAAGAGGATATTTAGATACTTGAAGGGCATTCTAGATCATGGCTTGTGGTATCCAAAGGATACTGAATTTACTGAGTTCCTACACAGATGTAGATCGGGTTGGTTGTGTAGATGACAAGAAAAGTACAAGTGGTGGTGCATTCTTTCTTGGATGTAGATTGGTGTCATGGTTAAGCAAGAAACAAGATTCAGTGTCTTTATCTATTGCAAAGGAAAAATATATTAGAACAACTGTAATGCCAAGAAAATGCACACGACAAAGATTAAGAGAAAACATGCAATACGAATCTAAATGCAAATCTAATGCTAAGCAACAAAGAACAAAGAAAAGTCAAAACGTGAACAAAATGAAGCAATCTCACCAAATTTGTACGTATTTCCATGATTCATCTTGATTTCCCTTCTCCATTTTGCTTGTGTAGTATAATTTCCCTTAGATTTTCAAGAGTTCGTGCAAGTATAGCCTAAGATAGTGATTTAGCAAAACATCGAAGATTCAAAATAAGTGCTCTCAAAATTCATAAGATTTCGTGAGTTTTTGAGAGAGATTAGAATGATGAAGACAAATCAATTTATAGAAAATTGATTATTCGAACGACAGGCCAGGATTGAAAGATCAATGGACGATTGAGATTGACTGAGTAGTCATGCATTCTGATAACAGTTAGTAATGACATGAGTGATATAAATTAGAAATAAAATCAAAGATTAAATAAATGATTTAATCTTCGAGTTCGGTATTCGAAAATAGAAGAATTATCTTTGCATGACAAAAATGAAGATTGATTAAAGCAACTCTTGTTCGAATGCATGCACAAAAATTTAAATAATTAAATAGGAATATTTAATTAATCCGCATGTATAGGCAAATGAGTTAGAACTGGACGATTGAATGCTTTGACAAAGAGATTACTCGAGAACACCACTCAGACATTAAATCAAGAGTTAACTGATTGATTAAAATAGATCTTTGAGTCGAGTAAAAGTGAATACTTAGATAACTCACACAATTTATCTAAATATAGAGGAATGCATTAAAATAGAATTCATGAATTAAATAATTCATTTAATTCAAGATTTGATATTTGAAGAATATTTAATTAAGTGATGAAGGGATTTAAATGGATAATTAAATAAATAAAGAATTTATTTAATTATAGTTGAAATATGATAAAGAGTAAATTAAATAAAAATTTATTTAATTTGACAAGAAGGATAAAGTTAATTAGTAACGTAATTAAATAAAAAGCGTTTATTTAATTAATCAGGTAGAATAAAGAAAAGTGTGAATTAATTAAATAATTAAGATAATAGAAGAATTAACAGAAGATGAATTAATTAAATAATTAAGATTATTTAATTAATAGAAGAATTAACAGGAGATGAATTAATTAAATAATTAAGATTATCTAATCAATAGAAGAATTAATGTTAAGGTGAATTAATTAAATAATTAAGATTATTTAATCAATAGAAGAATTAATGTTAAGATGAATTAATTAAATAATTAAGATTATTTAATCATGACCATGAAGAATAGGAATTATGAAGAATATTGACGTTGTAGGCTTAGACCAAATTTCGGTGTCTACAACAACATCTTGCTACACACAAGTGTTGTAGATGAGGAAAATATTAAAGAATATCATAATAGTATATGATGAACCGATTTATATCTTTTGTAATAATACAAGTTCTATCAATATATCAAAGAATCTGGTAACACATTCATGGAAAAAGCATATCTTAATCAGGTATCACTTTTGAGAGAGAAGGTTGTAGAGAATGAAGTGAAGCTTGAAAATGTGCCTACAAAGGATCAGGTTGCTAACATATTCACTAAGGCTCTTCCTAAGGATACTTTTGAGTATCTCTGGGAGAAGTTGGGGGTTATTGCTCCTCCTTTAAGCTAGATGCATAAGGAGATGCATCAGTCCAGTGGATCTCAAGATTCATTCTTTGGTTTGAACTGATGTTAGTGGCTACCTTTCAGGGGGAGTAGGTAGTGGAATTATTGGTTATTACAGTCAAGATGAGTGAGTGTTATCATTATGTAGTGGTTTCTAATTGAAGTAGTATGGTGTGTGCTTCTAAGGGGGAGTATGTAGAGTAGTAAAGGAAAGGAAGTTGTAGAGCTATGTTGAAAGGGGGAGAATGAATGATGCAAATATTTTTTCCCTTTGCCATTGATGTTAAAGGGGCAGAGAGTAATGTGAAAAAAATCAAAGGGAGAGAAAGTCATGTGAGAAAGATGTTAACCAAGAAAATAATGAGCTAGTTGTGTAAAGGGGAGAAAGTAAAAGAAAAGAGAAGAAGAATTGGTATAGAGCAAGTGTATTGATTATCAGAGTTGTGTTTGTTTTTTATTTTCTTTCACATCAGGTGTTGCCATCAATGACAAAGGGGGAGATTGTTGCAGGTATGTGCAGTTGGTATTGTCATTGATGTCAACAAGCTTATGTGTTGTCATTGGTGTCAACCATATAAGCAAGAGATTTTTGCAAGTGTGTGAGTAGTTGGTATTAAGTTGATGTTGTCTCTAATGATACTTTGATTAGTTTCATTATGTAGTCATTAGTAAGCTACTGGTGTCAACCTCTAGTGTTGCTTTGATAATTTTTTGCCTATGGATGTATGGTTGAGTTGTTATGTTGCAATTGGCTTGGTGGTGATGAGGAAGAGTTGAAGATGTTGAGGATGTGTCTTTGGTGCTTGGTTTCTAAGTTCTTTTGAGAAAATTTGAATAAAAAATAGGAAACGGTGTATTGCAGTGGTGTTTTGTGTTGCAGAGTAACATTTTGGACCTTGGTTTAGCTCTACATTTATTCTATGTGAAGATCTGCTTGTGTGGTTTGGATATGTTGATCAGAGGTGTTCAAAGGTATTGCATCCAGAATTTAGTGTGTTGGATCATTGCATAGAGGAAGGTGTGTTCACCAGTGTGTGAACTATGTATTGCAAAGGTGTCTAGGAGTAATATTTTTACTTTGCATTTCTCCGCAAAGTGGTTTCAAGTCTTGTGGATCTAGAAGGGTGTTGGTAATGTTTGTATTCTTCTTTAGGTTTGGTACTTCAAAAGTCAATTTCTTGAGTTATAGTGTATGACAAAATTATTTGAGTATACTAGGTGTGTGCATTCTTCAAGTGAAAGTTGTTGCGAAGAAATTTGTTGGTTTTTAGGGTGTTAGTGAAATATTCTAGATTGTGTTCAAGTTTGGTGTGTTGTTCGCGAGTCATTTTGGATTTGAGGAAGTGTTTACTTAATTGTTTAATGGTGTTTACATGGGTCTGGTCGACCTTGGGTGTTTACACTAATTGTGAAGTTTTTTTGGTGTTTATGGAAGCATGGTGTGGCGTATATGGATGGATTTAGGTCCTAGCTAAGGTGGCTTGTGGTCTTCCTTCATTCTTTTCCACCACGGGAATGTTTTGGGACCAACCTAATTTGAATTTGCATGGTTGAGGTGCATAGTTGGCCTTGGAGAATGTTTTCAAGGTTGAAGATGGTATAAATATGTGTTGAGTTGTTGAGGAACAATAAGATAGATGTGTGTGATGCAAATTGTAGAGTTGTGAAGTGTGAATTTGTGTAGTGCAGTGCGAGCTTTCATGTGTTAGATTATTGGATGCAGTGAGCAAAAGGTGTCTACAATCTTCAATAAGACTGTGAAGGTGTTGGTGATGTTGTGGTGGACTTTCCTCTTGCATTGAGATAGATTTCTCATTGTAACACTCTTCTCTATCTTCTTTTATATTCTAGTAATGAGTTTTTCCATCTTTTGGGTAGTGAGCCCTTTGTAATCGGTATTGATATTACTTTATATTGTGAGCTAATCCTCACTGTGGTTTTTCCCTTTTTTGGTTTTTCATGTAAATCTGGTGTTTCCTTGTGCATAGTGTTGTTTTGGCTTTGTTTTTGTTATGTAATTTCATGATAAATCATTCTAACAGATTAAGGGTTAATTAAATTAATGCAAATTTGAATGTTTGTGAGGATTTAGAAGTTTTAAGGTACAACTGATTCACCCCCTGCTCTCAATTGTCTTGTGCATTCAACATATGCCTTGTCTACGAGGTTTGGAGGGTTTCTCCTCTCTTGTTGAATGACTATTTTCAATCCATCTAAATTTTCTTGATTCTCTAGAATTAGTATGCCTTGAATATTTTAAAAAAACATGTCTACTTTATAATCAAATGTTATTTTAATTTTTTTTGAGTTGATATTTAAAACCATGAATTCTTCATTATTATTCTACAATTAAATATATGTATCTCCTTATTCAATTTTCAAATATTCATTACATATTTTATTAACCCAACTTCAAAATTTAATATAAATAATTTATACTTATTATTTATATTTATTCAATTAACCTAAATTTATGTTACAAACCATTAATAAACAATCCTCTACCATTCACTATGACCCCCAACAAAAATTCAAATAAAACCAATTTAGCCTTGCAAGAAACACTCAAAATGAAATTCAAAGGACAACCACCCTACCAAACCACCTTGACCAACAACCTAAAAGGAAACGTGTAGGCTCCCCTCACCACTCAAAATGCTTAAGTTTGTAAGTAAGCAAATGTTTTAACAAATCGGAACTACCTAGAATTACAAATCCTTTCCCTCCAAAGGATATGTCCTCTCTAACATAATCATACCAAGTAGGTTATATATCCCAAGATCGCAATAAAATCAAAAGCTTTCAAACTTTCACTAACATGATCAGACTGCAACTATTACCTATAGCAGCTTTAACCCACATGAAAAACAAAAACTAAGTACAAAGGAAATGACAATGATGAATCTCGAGGCTGGTTCGAATCCCAAATCCTCCACCATTCCTTGTCCCTTGTGATTACCAATTCTATGGTGCTCAAGAAACCATTGGCCAGAGTCAACTTCTCTCTCGTCCATTGCAAAGAATAGGCCAAAGATACCTTTTACTATTCATCCATTTTTAATTTTTAAAAATTGCCGTGCTCATAATATCCTCCACTTGTCTGTGCACTAGGCCAAATATACCTTAACTGTTCATCGAATATTTTAAATTTTACATGCTCATTATACTTCCCATTAGCCAATATAAAGATCCTTTCTCATGATAGAACTTAATGATGAAGTATTCAAACAAATATCAGAAGAATTAAAAGGGAAACAATAGCATATTTGTTCCGTTTGAATGTTCATGAATATGGTAGTGGGGTAGCGGTTGAAAGAGAGAAGACATAGACAGCCATAGAGAGGGTGAGGGAGAAGATAGAAACATATTTTCGAGTATCCGAGTTTTGATTATATGATCTATGGGTAAAATTAATTTTGATTCTTAGATTTTCGAGTATGGGAATTGTGGGACTATGATTTTATAGGGATATGAACTTTGCGTCTATCAGTTGCTTGTGTATACGAATTTTGTGTCTGAATTTGTATTGGGGATATGAATTTTAGGTTTATGCTTATGTTGGGTGTATGAATTTTGGGCCTTCCTTTGTATTGGGTTTGTGAATTTTGGGTCTATGTTTTTATGGTGTATATGACTTTTGGGTTTTCTGAGTAATCAGAGTATCAAGAAAATATGGCCTTCAGGTCTGATGATGATTATGACTATCTGTTCAAGGGAGTACTCATTGGGGACTCTGGTGTGGGGAAATCAAATCTGCTTTCAAGGTTTACAAGGAATGAGTTCAACTTGGACTCTAAGTCCACTATTGGTGTCGAGTTTGCCACAAGAAGCGTTCAAGTTGATGATAAACTGATCAAGGCACAAATATGGGACACAGCAGGTCAGGAGAGGTATGTGTATTCATTATTAATTTGCTTTGAACAGTTTGTTACTTGGGCTCTTTTGTGGGTATGGTATTGTTAAACAGGTACTATGTATGTTTTTTTTTAATGTTTTTCTTGTTTGGGTTCTTCTACGGGTATGGTATTTGTTCCATAGAAGTACCTATGCATGTTGTTTATAATGTTTTCTCTTGCTTGGTTTCGTTTATGGGCACGGTATTGTTTTAATGTTCTTTGTAACGTTTTTTTTTTGTTTTTTGAAGTTCTTTTATGAGTTTGGGTTTGGTATTGTTTTGGGTGACAGAATTCGCATAATTTTCGTGCATAAGATGATATATTAGACCAGACTGATTAAAGCTTAGAATAAAACACAATTGCAACTTGCCTGTGGTGATGATTGAATGATATCAGAGACCTTTGACTTCATGTTATAATTATTTGGTTGGTCTTTTTTAAGCAATTTCTAAACTCTTGTAATCCTTTATTGTTAATTGTTTCTTATTTGTTAGATTTTAATTCCCTTTCCTTTGTTTTGCTTCCCTCTTTGTCATCTATCCTTCTTTTTAAGCAGCAAGCTTTTGCAATCTGTCTAAAAATTCTGACAGAATTAAATCCAGAAGTAATTTTAATAGACTTCTAATATTTTTGAAAGCTCCTTGCATACCACCATATGTGGGATTTATGTTTCTCTGTGGGGTTTGTTACTTTTGTCTTAGCTTTTGGTTGGGAAGGGAGGATGGTGGGATTATGGATTGAAATTGTAATCCACACTTGCAGAGATAATAAAAGTCTTATTATGAAATGGACAAGTAGTTCAGTGATAAAAAACAGTAGTTATTGGGTTTTGAATCCTAGTCTGTCAGAATCTTCAGTGCGAGGGATAAGGGCAAATGGGTGTTTGTTTGTAGGAGCTTCTAATGACTCCTCGGTCTGAGCTTCCAGTCTCTAAACATTTTTTACCAGAGCTATGATCTGAAGGGACCAAGTCAACAAAAGGAACATCAAAAGACAACACAATAAAACAAACTACTACACTCCACACAGGAAAGATCAAAACATATGGCAAAATGTCACTTAAGGTGGTTTGAATTAAAAATACATCAGAGAGCTTTGTTTTGATCTAACATCACAATACTTATCCAAATCAAACCCCACCCCATCTTGTTGAGATTTGGAGGGTCACCAGAAAACATAGAAGAGGACAATCAATTTTCCTGGTTTGTGAGGAGAATCACAAACCACAACCAAATCCGCAACTTTGCTTTTAACTGTCAAAGTGGTGTTGCTATTTGGGTTCGCCTTATTCATTGAAGGACAATCCGTACTACCAATCCCCTCCAAGGAGAAGCCAAGCTCTTCCTGAGGGGACGAAAGATACTGCAGATCCTGCCAGTACTTAATCCTTGAAACACCACACAGCCGAAACATGTCCTGGCTTGTGACAGGTGAGGCACGTCACAAGGGACTCCTCATACTTACTCTGCTTCAACATGTATTTATGAACAATTTAAATATTTCTCATCCAATTTTATCTTTACCCGATTTATTCTTTTATTTAGAATATGTCCATCTCATTCTACATCATGCATATGTCCCTGATTGTAACCAGGATTTTCAAGGTTTCCACAGGTAAACACTTTTGTAAGCAAGGTATTCCTGAATACCTTTATATCTTTTTCTTCTATGATGCAATCAAGAACAAGGTAGTTGTTAAGATCAGTATATGTTTTTTGTTCGCGACTTTCGCAGAATATGATGCAATGCATATTTAACAACCCTTTACTTCACAGCTATAAGCACCCTGTGCTCCATTCTATCTCACCCTTAAAGGAATATTGACATTCTGGCAATAGCCTTTTTCTGTAGCTATAAACAAACTTATTAATTAGATAAACAGAAAACATATTTTTCATCTCTGCTTCGTTATTTTATTCTAAAACTGCTTTTAGTGGTCTTTTACTTTTCAGGTTTCATATTGACAGATATCATCAGAAAAATTTCTTGTATTCACTGAAATGCATTTCTTTGCAGTGCCTTTGTTTACTACTGTTTTTTAATAATTTAATTTAACAAAATTGTCTTGCTTCCTTCTGCATGCCCCTCTGCTTTCCTTCTGGAGTGGGTGGTAATTTGAGTAAATGTATGAAGGCAATTACTTGCCACATGCAAGTCTTTCAGCCTGTGTTTATTTAGTTAAATCTGAGTCATTAACTCACTGAGCTTTTTAATTGTCAGAAGTTTCTGGTGAGGGCTGTGATATTTAATATTTGGAACACTATTTTGTTGTTGATGGAACAATACAAAAGTAAAATTTCTTGTTCTTTGATCTACCAGGTTATGGAATTTTCCATAATTTAACCGAACTTTTGTTGCTTGTCTAGCCTTTATAAGCCTTTTGGAGTATAGCTTTTCTTCTCTGCCATTAGTTGGACATTCTATGGATATCTATGCTATTAGTTGGACATTCTATGGATATCTATGCCATTAGTTAGACATTCTATGGATACTGGATTTTAACTTCCCAATAACTTATCTATTTCACAGTTCTTCTTACAAACTCCGAAGCAACACATACAGATTGCTCAAGAGGATTTCGTCCCAAGTAGAAATAGTTCTCTTCTGATTGATCTATTTGTAAGTCTGAAACGTGAGAGTACATTGGAAATTTAATATATCTATAATCTGCTCTCTTTATCTGAAATGCCATTTTCAGTTTCTAGAAACTTACGGCTTCGAAACTTGACACTTTACATCCCAGACCCATAACAGTTGCATTGTTTCTAATAAGATGTTATCATCCACAACATTTTCAAATGTTTTTCTCAGTTAGCACAATGTTAACATATGGTAAGTATTGTATAAATTTTGTTCTTTAATAGTCCTGTTGTATAGAGGATATGAAATCAGGTTTTCTTGTTTTTTAGATACAGAGCTATAACAAGTGCCTACTATCGAGGAGCTGTTGGGGCATTGCTTGTGTATGACATCACCCGACATGCGACGTTTGACAATGTTGAGCGATGGCTGAAAGAGCTAAGGGAGCACAGTGATTCCAACATTGTGGTGATGCTTGTTGGCAACAAGTCAGACTTGCGCCACTTGAGAGCCGTTACTCCAGAAGAAGGTCAGGAACTTGCTGAAAGGGAAGGCCTTTATTTTATGGAAACATCAGCTCTGGAGAGTACAAATGTCGAAACTGCTTTTAAGCACGTATTGACTCAAATTTACAAAATCGTTAGCAAGAGGGCCCTTGAGGCAGGGGAGGCTGCGGCAGCGGTGCCGGGGAAGGGGCAGACAATAAGTGTTGATGAAGTAACGGCAACAAAGAAGGCGGGATGCTGTTCAGTATAAGATTCTCACCACTTATTCATCTCGTGATGCTAACAAAAAAAACACATGGAAGTTTGGATATGCATTTTGCAGATATGCTTGTACTATGAAAAGTTCATTGACAATAGAATATGCATGGATTTTGAGATTCTTTTATAGATTGTAGTACTTAAGCTTAGAAAGGGGATACACACAAGATTTCTAATTGACGAATGTTGCAGAATATGGTCTAGGTCACTCATGGCTTGAGTTCCTGGATAATTCATTATAAATTCATATTCGAGTCTCATATATCCAAAATTGAGGCATTATCTGAAATATATGATCCAAGTCTAGCAGCGTGATTTGTATACTTAGTTATCCATTACTTGAATGCCATTTCTTCTAATCCTAGATAATACATGTTATTTTTTAAACCATAAGAATTTTATTTCTTCTGTCCTTGCATCTATACCTGTTATCTAATCTAGCTTTATCAATTTTATTTGAAGTCCTGAAATATTGTATCATTACTTCCTAGAAGAGGTTTATGGGTCTGCTTATTGCATTTTACTAAGTTATCTTAATGCTTTGCATTTCATTAAAATGGTTAGATGGACTCAAGTGAGCATAAGGAGAAATGCTTAAAATGTTGTGCCCTGCATTGAACAAATTTTATGACAATAATAACATTTGCAGGTTGCTTGATATAATATTCCCAGAAGAATAACATGCATAATACTTATTTGCAATGTCATTGAAATCCAGGAAACACCAGTGTTAAACTTTGAAAGTGCCTAAAGTGGTGTACGGACAAGTTTGGAATGAATCTCCTCTACCATATGCCAGTTATATAAGCCACTGTAGCGAATGAAGTTAACCTTTGCAAGCGTAATGTTACTCAAGAAACTGTTGTAAGTGCTGAAATGCACAATGCATGCCGGTGGAGGGTACGTAGTCAACTTGATAATAAAGGGTCACAAGGATTAAGCACAGTCTTAATAGGATTGAGATGTGTCTGCTAATCTTCTTCCTGGATTTCTTACTTGGTTCTGAGCTTTGGATATGTGCTGAAAATTTCACGCCTAAATTTCTCTTCTTAAAACCCTTGACATGAAAAGTAATAAAAATCTTTTTCTTAAATGTTCCAGTTTGTTTTATTTGCTGGTATGTTTTTCTTTGCTCATCATTTATGATAAATGTCACTCGATTGTAGTAGAGTGTATGCCTATTTCTGGGAGCATATCCTTTATGGGGTGATTAATTTTGGTAGTTTACTTTGACCTGCAAGTTTATTGACTTCGCTTATTATTTCTAACAATCTGATGAACTGTGGCTCTGAGTAGATTACTTCCTGAAATGGGTTTTAATCTAGGATTTTCTAGTTTGGTTATCTTTCAAAATATAATTCATACTTCAAAATCGCGACAGCATAGAGACAATTGTGAACTTATGGATATCAATCATGATTCAAGACTAGATAGTTTAAAGTCCAGGGTCACATTACTCTCGACTCTTCATCAGATAAAGAATGAGGCCAAGCTTTTCCCTAATGATGAGTTCAACAGTGAGGTTATTGGATGTAATAATTACATACAAGATTTATGTTTTTTTTCATAATGATGGGTCTAATAGTGAGACTGAAATGTTAGACTCTTAACTGTAATGAGATTTTTTTTAATAAAGACAAAAGGTAGGGTTATTAAAAGGGCTCTAACCTTTTTAACAAAGCAAACAAAAAAGACAATGAAGTCTAACCAAACAAGAAGGAACTAGCAGCACAAAGACTGCAAACACTAAGCTTCTTAAACAAAGGAGCCGAGCACAACAAACACATGCTACAGTTCCTGAAAAGGAGCAAGAAACAGTCCAAACAACTGTAGATTCATGGTGGCTTAAAGTCAAAATGCTCCAAAGAGCTTTGAAATTTTACAAATGATGATGCCAATGTGATTGTAGGATTTTATGGTGAGCTCCTCAAACACCCCAAGATCACCTGCAAGACAAGAACTTTCACAAGAGAGAAATGGCAGAAATATCATGCTATCATTAAGGATGTGAGAATGTCAAATTGAATATAGCAATGTACATATGATGCCTTGCTTATATAGGCAAGGTGAGGAATAGGATTAAACAAGATCATGACAAGTGTCTTAATCATATCACATGAGACAACTAAGTCATAACAACTTAGGATAAGATAAGTTCTAGATAAAACAACTCATCCTTCTAGAAGGAATCTTAGAGCCTAAGTAAACTTAACATGTGAATGTCCCCTAACTACCTAGTGAATGATAACTAGGTACAATACATTTATTCACACCAACACCCCCCCTCCCCTTAAGTGCAACTTAGGAGAGAAGATTATTATGCGAATGATGCAAAGATGCAAGGATGGGTCTCGGCTACTAGGCCATGTTAGTGTAAGAGTTGGTATAGAATAACTCTACACCATGCAAGATTGGCTAAAGATTATAGCCACCCAAGATCTAGGCACTTCATGAAAGCACAAGAGAGATGAAAACAAAACACCTCCCCAAAAGAGATGAAAACAAAACAAAATACTCTTATTGAAGAATGAGAAGGATAAAACCCCATGCGAGGAAAAAGTACCCCCCATAAGAGAGAAGTAGAAGAGAGACCATGCAGCCCCCCCTCAATGTTGAGTCTCTTATGATGATGGTAGAAGCTTGACGTTGAATGTTGAAGATGATCCAAAAGCATCAAACAACATTCCTCCCCTTAGGAAGAAACAAAACCAATATGGTATGCAAGATGTGTGATGCCTCTGAAGAATGCTCAAATGTTTTCATGTTGATGCTAAAAGTTGTCGCACTCCAAACAGGCCTTCTACGCCACACTACCAAAGAAGACAATCCAAAATATCCTAGAAATGATTGTAGAACACAATCCAAAGACAAAGATACCTCCTCTGAAGACAAAGAAGCCTCCTCCAAATGTTGTCCAAAAGAATCCACACTCACGTCAAACTGTGAAGAATGATCATGTAGAGAATGAACAAGAAGGTCAGAGTGTTCCCTCGCAATAACTGAAGAAGGATCATCTCCATCAAAGGGAAGATGAATGGAATCTATGGTGTCTCCCAAATCTGAAATGTAGGACTCACAAAACAAACCAGCAATGTCTGTCAAGTACTCATCCCAAGTAGTGTTCTCTAGAAGACGGTGAATGTCCTACTGCACTAAATCACAAGGAACCAAAACTATAGAATCGCAAGCATCCTCAGGTACAATTGTAGATGGAGGGGATGGAATATCAGCACCTGTCACAAGATCTTCAGTAGATGAAACAATACCAAGATTTGAATGACCATACTAAATCTCCTCTAAAGTGTCCATACTGGATGCTTCAATGTGAACATCTACTGAATCATGAGGAGCAAAATATGAAAAGGTGTAGACTCGAGATTGGTGATCAACCTCCCCAACTGCAACTATGTCTATGCTTTGCAAATCCCGGATTGTGATAGAATCTAGTGTGAACTCAACACTCTTTCCTACACCATTTGTGATCTAATAGATAGAAAGGATATTGGTTAACAATGAAGGCACACAAAGAACATCATTGAATGCTCTATCATCCATGTCAATGGATCCCTTCCCACAAACATGCATATATGTGTCGTTAGCCATTAGAATTGGTGGTGATGAACAAGTCTCGAATGAAGAGAACACACTCTTGGATGAAGCCCTATGATATGAGGCTCCTGAATCAAGTATCCACCTCTTTGACTTAGAATCCGCAACTGCAACAAGTACTTGCCCCTTATGTTTGTTGGACTTTGATGAAGAAGAAGATGAACCTTTTGATGATGAAGACTCATTGATTTGATGCTTCTTAAGAAGATGCTTCAACTCATCAATCTGTTTTGAATAACGTTGATGTTCATCATGCCCTAATTTCTTGCAATATGTGCATGTAGGCTTCTACTTCTTAGATGATTCCCCTTTAGAGGGAGAGAATTCTGATTCTTTATGTGGCTTGTTTTTTTCTTTTTTTGCTTCTTTTCATGATTCCCTGATTCTTTCTATACCTTAGACTCACTAGCCAACAATGCTTGTGACTTGGAAGACTCCATTAGACCCATGTTCATTAACTTACCTTCATCTTGGATTAGAAGATTTGCAAATTCATCAAACTTAGGATCAACATATGATGCTCCCATAGAAATTCAATGGGTATGAAAGCCATAAACAAACACTGAATACCTAGGACCAAACTTGGATAACACATTTGGAAGCAATTGTAAATCCTATTTATCAATGCTACAATCTTTTAGCTGTGTTCTTAGATGCTTAACTTTGGAGATGTAGTCTTGGATATGTCAAAACATTTAGGATCAAGATTCATCAAATCATTATCAATTTGATATACCCTAATCTTATCAATTTTACCATACAATTTTTCAAAATCCTCCCAAGCCTCTTTAGGTGTTTTATACGATTCAACATGAAATTGTAAATCAATTGAGACTAATGAACATATGCATCCAAGTTTTTTTCTCACAATCAAGCTCCCATTTTTCCAATTCTTTAGCATCAGTAGGTTGACGAATAGTTTCATTTAGATAGCCTATTAGACCTTTCATCATGAGATAATTCCATACTGATTTTCTCTATGTAGCATAATTATGTGGAGTTAGGAGTTCAATTTGAGATTTTCCCATTGCAAGAACACAAACCAAGCAAAAGAATGCAATCAACCACTACATTAACCCCCCAAATAACTCAATCAAGAAACTCCCCAAGCAATTCTAATTTATGGCACTTTATACTTAGTGCAATTATAGGTGCCACTTGCCAAAAACAGCGAAGTGGACTTGATCTTAGTGCATACAGATTGCCAAATTTGGCCTCAAGCTCAAAGTAAAAAATTTACAAAAGATGAGATTAAACTGATAACACCATTGGAAAGTACACAAAAAATATGCACTTTCAAAAAAAATTCACTTAAAAATGTTACTGTAGGAGCAAGAACAGAGCTCTTGAAGTTTTGAAAATGAGGACAACTCAGCAACACCTGTAAGACTTTGAATAAACAATCATCGAGGACGATGATTCTTAAGGGGAAGAGTATGTTACATCCCTTACATTGAGAATATGTGTTTGGTTATGTATTTTGAATGCAATGTTAGTTGCAAGTAACTACTTTCATGTGAGTGTGAAATTGAGAATAAAATAGTTGTTTTATTTATCATAACTGTAATGTAAACGATCTTATTATATGCAAGTGAATTCCGTGTTCACGTGAAGTTGAATGTGTTCATGAGATTATATTTAAATACATATTTATATAGCCGTTGAGAACAATCTAACCATAATACTTGTCAATGGATGCAGAACTGTCGACGCCACGACGGAAAAGGAAATATCATCAAGGAGAGGTTGTGGTTAATAGAGGATCGAAATTATCAATTTCCAAGAGTCGGTGTATGAGAGTAAATCGTAGTCATAACTTGGCCATAAGTAATTTAATTTAATTTAATTTAATTATTTTCTTTGTAAGCCAATTTAAAATAAATAAAATAATAATCACATTTTTAGGGAATTTCAAATGGTTAATTAAATATTAAATTAATAATAAAAGAATATAAACTAAATGCCATTGATTTAAATGGGAAACCTTAGAATGGTTTAGCATCGAAAGTAATCACATTTGAATTCTGGTGTCGATGTTTGAAAATGAAACTCTAGTCTGCTTGCCACCCTTGCATTTTTGAAATGCCCAAGATCATGGGCAGTCAAGGGGTTTCTTGGAAAATGTTTCGACCTGTATTTGGAGTTCAACGTTTTTCATTTTGGGAATTCATTCTTTTTCTTAAAGGCTGAGTTCTCAGAGTCAGGGGTTTTTGGCTTTTGCTCGAGTGCATTCTGTGGTTACAGCAATCTTGTTTTGACTCTCATATTAAGTTGTGTGGTTCCATTTTTTGGTCATCCATCTTATTCATCTACCATCGTATTTCCTTCCTCATTTAAATCATTGTGAAGTTCTGTTAATAATTGTATTCTTCAGTTGTCCTTACTCCATTTCTCTGTCTCTTCCCCATTCTTGTTCGTGTCTTCAATAGCTTCTCGTTCTTGATAAATCTCTGTTGGGGGTTGTACGTGTTGGAGTCTGGACAGAAATTCACATTCAATTCCTCGGGAGGTGGCAAAATCCTGTTCTTGAAATCGCGTCTTTGTCTTCTTGACTGGAAGTTTTCGTTGGCTCCAGAGCTTGGCGTGATTCTGCAGAGGGAAGAGCTAGGATCTTTTAAGATTAGAATCTATATTCTCAAGCAAGTAACGCATAAATATTCCAATGTTTGTTGCATCAATGTAATCATTTTGATAGAAAAGTAACTATTGTTGTTTTAGACTCCCAGTAAATGAAATTGGGTAAATTTAAATTCTCATTTAGAGATTGTTTGTTAGGAAATCTCTGTAGGAGAATCGAACGCTTGACTTCTCTTGCTGTCAAGTTATATCTGCCTTTAAAATAAATCTGAATATTAGTTTAGTGCAAAACATTTGAATTTAACCTATTAAATTCATTCCAGTTGGTCAATCGAATTCCTTCCTCTATAAAACAAGTTGGTTAAATGCATGACATTTTCTCACCGAGTCTTTTGGGAAATATCTGTGAGGATACCTTCATCTTTTTGACATATTATTGATTTTGGGTTAAGTTGAACCACTTGGGAAAAGAGACCTATTACCTTAAGAAATTATTCAGCCTAGTTGAGCCGAGTTTACTCCTCTGGTAAAGAAAAGATGAAGAAGTGCAATTCTTTGCTCAGCCAAAAAATTTAGTGCTTATATATCAACAAGAATTTTGAATTCCTCAAACTGTTCAATCTCTCTCTTATGTATAAGTTATGTGTTTAAGATATAACCCTGAATTTAAGAAAATGCTAAACAAACCAGTCACTATGTTTTCTTATCATGAGACAAAAGTAATCATGTCGAACGAGGGTGGGAGTGCTGACGGCATAGGAGTGTCAGTAATAAAATGAAATCCTTGGCCAAGGTACGATGCTAGATTCAGCATCTGTCAGCCATCAAGTACCAGATGTATCACTGATCAGAGTAATCTTCTAGTTGGGAGGTACCCATAGTGAAGGTTCGATCAGAAGATACAAGTCCTTGACACCAGGCTCAGAGGCATGATGATAGATTGATCCTTGTTGATTACCCTCGTGAAGGGACGAGTTTCTTCAATAGAAAAAACACGGGAAGCCAGTAGGTCTTTGGTTGGGCAGTAAAGCCCCTAATGATATCTCTTTTTCCCATGCTGATAGAGTCAAGTTCAAATGCTTTAGCTTCTTAACTGTTTACTCTTGAAACCTTTCTCTCTCTTTAAATTTATGAAATGGTTACTTAGCTTATAAATTGTTTAGCTGTAATTAATGTTCTCATTTTTCAAAAGCAATGAAAAGTTAGTTAAAGTTCGATTGTATTTTCTGTTATTGGAAATCAGTTAGATGTTTCTTTTCAGCTGAAATTGTAAATTAAAAGTTAGTCGTAGAATTGAATGAACATTATGTATTTACTTTAAATGGAAATTATTTTTCGTTAAAAAAAATGGAAAGGAAACCCTAGTTTGAAACAAGTTAGTTGCATCTTCAGTTGAAAGTTGTTAGTTAGTTTCCTTTCTTAAACTGTAGGACAGTTAGAGTATTACAGAAATCATGATAAAGCAATAATAGACCTGATGCCAAGGAACACTAGAAAACTCGCAAACTAGCACAACTTTGGAATCTATCAAGCAACAGTTGATTAACAAATGATCTAGAATTGAAATGAACTACAAAGAAAATACAAACCTAATACACACAAAAAAGGAAATAGTGCATGCACTAATGAATGTTCACATTTGCCTCCATGAATAATAATGATCTTAGATCTGTGTAGAAGACAAAATCATATTTCCAATGCCACTTGAATCACAAGAATCTGATAACCGAGGCAAATGTTATGAATCTTTTTTAAAAAGTTGAAATTAGCTTGTAGGAAATGGTTTTTTCTAGCAAAAAAGTTTTACTTCTAATTTGATCTCTAAAAAATCTATTCATTGTGAATAGACAATAACAGAAACCCAAAAATATTTTGATGGGAAGAACAACACCCAGAAATTTCTTTTTGATCCAACAAGTAGAAGATGAAAAAATGAATTTTGTTTAAGCTTGCAGAACAAATGACACGTAACACCTTTTGGACAACATTTTTTTCTAGATCTACTTAAGATATAAAAAATCTAATTGATACCCAAATGGTGTTTTGACCCTAGGAACAAAACCTAGAAATCATTTTTCTTACCAATGAGTGGAAGCTGGATTTATGAAGCAAAAATGAAAAACGGCTCTAGTAGAAATCTATTTTCCAAATCTGAGCTTCAAACCCTTGTAGATCTGACAAAATATGTCAAATTTTGATGAAACGAAAGTTGATCTTGACTTTCTTTAATGCCCTGGATTCAATGGAAAGGCTCTCAAGACCTTATCTCGCACCCAGCAAAATTTTCACACCAAGATTGGTCCCTCAGATCTGAGAAGAAGTTTGTAGCATTGAAGCTTTGATACCATGTAGGAGTTTATGGTGAACTCCTCAAACACCCCAAGATCACCTGCAAAACAAAATAACTTCCACAAGAGAGAAATGGAAGAAATATTATGCTATCATTAACGATGCGAGAATGTCAAACTGAATATGGCAATGTACATATGATGCCTTACTTATATAAGCAAGGTGAGGAATAGGATTAGACAAGATCATGACAAGTGTCTTAATCCTATCGTATGAGACAACTAAGTCATAACAACCTAGGATAAGGTAAGTTCTAGATAAGACAACTCATCCTTCTAGAAGGAATATTAGAGCCTAAGTAAACTTAACATGTGAATATGTCCCCTAACTACCTAGTGAATGAATTAACTAGGTACAAGATATTTATTCACACCAATAGTGATTTGATTTAGAAAAAAATTGCAAATTGATGGTGTCAGTGTGGGGGCTTACAACCAAGATACAATTAATAGTTATGTAATTTGTACAAATTAAAAAAAATGTATTTGGTTAAAAGAAAAGACAAGGATTTGAAGTTTATAATTTTGGGATTTCAAAATTCACTAATGTGGAAATAGTCCAAATCACTTTCATATCATGTGAATGAGATATTTAGGGAATGTGATAGATTTTCATTTATAAGTGATGTGAAAAGGGAAGACATTACTTATCCATTTCCATGCGAATAAGTCATTTTGTATATGTTTGATGTAATAAAGACAATCTATTTGTCATGAACCCAAAACATAAATAAAATAACATGAACCTATAGATCAAGCATAAATGATAATAAATAAATTTAATTGGTTAGTTAATTTTTTTATTGTAATTCTCAAGCTTGGAGATCATTCAACAAAAAATAACCATTTTTTTTGAAAGGGAACCAAATTTTATTTTTATCTTGTTTACTTGCTTTGTGTGTTCATTAAAATTGTACCTCCTTTGGTATTAAAGATTTGTGGATCCTAAGCAAACATGGTTGCTATAATTCTTTTGTCTTAACCCTCCAAATGTAGAGGTCATTTGACAGAAATTCAATTAAATTTCATTATTATCTTTGTTAGTTGCTTTGTGTGTGCATTAAAACTATGCCTCATTTGAATATAGAGGTTTGTCGATCCCAAAGCTAAAAAAAATCTTTTCATACCTTTTGTCAAAAAGTGTAGCTTTAACTTCATTACAAAATCATCATCTATCATCAACTTAGGGAAATATTGAACCTAAGGATGCAATTGAATAATAATAGGTCAACCTAATCCTACTGAATCCATAACCTAAGGGTTCTAAATTGTTGAACTATGGGAATCCACCAAACTTCGTAGAGAAATAAGAGTTCAATTGAGTGATTACACTTGAGTTCATTGTTGTAAAAACAAAGTACAAAGATGCTTCAAAAGTGTTTTGTTACTTGATCTAATTAAAACACTTTTCATACATAAGCTTGTTTATCTTGAATAAATAAAATTTCCAAGTTTTCTTTAACAAGGAAAGCATCACCTCTATACATATTGGCCAATTTGAGAAATTAGTTGCTATTATGTATACAAATTATATACGTATTAACTTTTTCTTGTTATGAATCATTACATATAAATGTAAGAATTTATTTTGACAATTACGAATTTGATTAAATTGTAAATTTTCAAGTTGTACATTAAGATGGCATGTTTAGATACTAATTATAATTAAAAATGAATCATATAATATAATTAGAAAGAATATTTATGAACTTAATTGTAAGTGGATAGAAGAAATTATATAAATATTACATCATCTTTCTAGAAATATATTGCACACCTACATATTGTTCTTAACCTTGGTTCATCATTATTCAATCAATCTATCCAAGGGTTTGATGTGGATAACTCAACCCTTGAATTAAATAAATTCCCTAAAGGCTCATATAAACATCACTCATTCGTACACAAATTTAGATACCTAGAATTAAGTCAAACAAATTTCATCCTACATGGTTGTGTCAAAGATCAACAAGTTACAAGTTTACATCCATACATCAAGTTCATTTTTGCATTCACAAAAGTGAATCCCAATAATTCACGATCAAATTTATAGGTTAGAAACAAAATATATATTTTTAGCATCTTGATAAATAAATTTCTGACATCTAGACAAAGACAACTACATTGAAATCAAAGTTATATACCCATGAATTTAATTTATGCATTTCCATGAGCATTTAGTTTTGAGTAGTTTTGATTATTAATCCCAACTTTCATTTTATCTATCAGTTAATTTGTTACACCTCGTTTCTCAGTTACCATATTTCTTTTACCTTTATGAGTAAATATGATATTAAATGAAAATGATGACTTTTATATGTTACACCCCATTGTGGGATTACCAAATGTTTAATGCATGATTATGTTTTATACATATTGATGGAAAATGCGATAAGTGAATATGTATTGCAATATGATTGCTTTAATACTTTGATGATGCAAATGATATATGGTGCAAATGAATTTCATGTTGTCAGCTAACTACCTTTGTGATGCACTAAGTTGGATGCGGGAAAGAATTGAGCCCTTGGGTAAGAGAGGGGGAGTATCACTCAGGAGAGGAGCTTGGTTTGGCAACCTCTAATGTGCATATTTGAGCTATCACACACCCACACCCTAGTTTAGTCAAGTCAATTCAAGTTGGTTTCTGGATTTGGTAAGTAAACCCTTGGTCGTAGTTTGTGGGATAATTGAAATGTTTGTTTATTAGTCTTTAATTTCCTTTAATTTTTCTCATGAAACACCTACATGCAATTACCTATCACAATAGAGAATATCAAAAGCGATATTGTGCCCAATAACCTCCACATATAAAGGAAACCAAATACATATACATATATTTATATATGTATAAGCGAGATATGTATATTTATATCATATGCATAAGGATATCGATTGGACATATATGGCATATATGTACATATACATTTTGTATATATATATACCGATCGATGCATATATAAATATATGTGTTTATTATGAATACTAAAATAATGATATATATATGTATATATATATATATATATATATATATATATATGTATATATATATGTATATGTATATATATATATGTATATGTATATATATATATATGTATATATATATATATATGTATATATATATATGTATATATGTATATGGATATATGTACATATTTAATAATATGTACATACATACATACGTATATATTAATATATGCATATGTATTTATAAACATATATGTATATGATTGACAATTGAGTATTTAATATATATATATAAAGGTTGATAGGAAAAGATATTATCACAATAGTAATGTGAAATAATAAACTATGCAACGCTTATGTAAAATGAAGTAAATTAAAGTTAAAAGTGTTGTGCAAAATAGTGATGGAGTAACATTATATTATTGCATTTATAGTGATAATAACAAGTATAAATCATAAAGCAAGTTGATAGATATGCAAGTGTTTGGAATAATGTGGTAACTAATATTGTTCTACCTTAATGAGAGGTAAAATGCAAATAGGAAACGAAGTCAAAAGCAAACTTGATCAAAGCCATAAGTTGGATACAAAGGAAAAGAGTTGGCATCGATTTTTTTATGGATACCTCCTTTATAGACGCCATAAGCAAGCAGTAGCAAGCTGCAAAAGCCATGATAAGGAAGTAAACCTATAGGTAACTATTTCCATGTTTTGACTCAATAAAAATAGCAATTGCTAGCAGAAATATGGCAACTCATCCTTTGAGGAAAAATTTGTTCATTCTTGGATTGTATATGTGTTTCCATTTTGAGTGTTTGAGTAGACATTTTACATTTAAACTTGCTTAGTCAACTCATTTAGAGGAGAAATTAGTTTTTGTTGTTTAGAGGTGGAAATTGGAAGAGAAAAGGTGGCGGATTGTAGAGCTTGTTTGTAGCAATAAGTTTCTCAATTTTACGTATAAGTAGAGGAAGCCTCTTAGTCTTTTGGGAATTCACTCTTTTCATTCATTCTTTAGATTTTGTTGCTATAGTTTTTCTAAGCAAGTCATTGTTGAGTGCAATTGTGAGAAAAGAGATATTTCTTTGAGAGCTTGTAATTTTTTGAGAGTTTGAGAGATTGGATAGAGGCTAGGATTGCAAATAGGCTGATTATAGAAGGAGTAGCAAGCGTGACCATGGGAATTAATCTTAGAAGGTAGTTTCTTTGTTGGGAGCTATAGTTCCAAGCATGCTAGTCTTTCTTACTATTATTCTTTATATTACGTAATATATGTTTTCATTAAATGAATGCAAGTTCTTGAGCAAGTTAAAGTTGCCTACCATAGTTGTTGAGAAAGCTTGTGAATATGGCTAGATTGGAAATAAGTTGTTTTGGATATCATATTATTATGATACTTATATATATAATTATTATGTTCATCATAATTGTGTGTCGAAGTTATAATTAACCACCTAGAAGGTACATGTATATGGTATCGAGATGATTGCATGTTGCCTATTTTCTCACATGAATTATGATGTTAGTAATACATGGGAGTGATAGAAAGTTAGACAAATTATGTCATCATTGATGGGATTTGGTGTTTTGCAAACCATGTTAATATTTTGTCCTTGAATGGTTACTCCCATTTCCTTGAAAGAAGGACAAGAGTATGTTCCCTAGGGTTAGAGTTTACACTTGATTGTTATAATGATATTCAATAATAGGGTTGAAAAACATATTTTCTGATTATGCTATTATCTTATACCTGACTAAGAGTTTATTCCTTTTCACGAAATCCTAGAAGAGGACTTACGTTCCGGAAACCCAAAGCCACAATATGAAGAGGACTTATAGGTGCAGAAGCACAAACTCCTCTCAAGATGATAATGTCCTTCAGATTAGATATGAAAGTAGTGAGCATTATAAACATGTGAATATTTGATTCATATTGAAAGAGAAATTTCATGATTTTTTTTTATTAGATAAAAGGGAAGGGCCCTGATCCCATGGTTACAACAATAGACAAAAATGAAACAGAGAGAGGTGGGAAACAACACCACCATCAAACCAAAAAATAGCAGCAGTAATAGCACACAGGCCCACATTTAAAGTAGTAACCATAGTCCAACCAGAACTAATAAAAAACAATAAGTTTCTACCAGCATACTTAGTTCTAAGTAAACCATTAATTAAATCGACAGTGTCCCAGGTGGTATTCCACCATAACATAGAGATAATAAAACAACAATCTGAGATGTTAAAACAAAATGACAAAAAACTCATCATTAATAATAAAGCAGCAACAACAAGCCATTAACTGGCTTTCTTCAATAGTTCCCCATACTTGCCCATGAGAGCGATGTATTCTCTCCAATCAAGTCCCTTTGTTTCATCTAGCATCTTTAGGGTATCAGGTTTCCCCTGTTTCTTTAGTTTCCTTGTAATTTTTGTTTCTCCAGAAGTAGTTCCCAGCATCGCCCTCCTCATCAATCTATTAGTTACCCTCATGAGAGTAACTAACGCCTTCTCCATATCTTTGAACTATACCTACAGAAATGTTAGTCTACTCTTTAAAAACTCATTGCTTAAGTCCTCAGTTTTGTTCTCCATACCCAAATCCCCAACATCTCGTCCCAAATCCCCAACATCCTAAACATTTTCAACCTCATTCTTATCCTCAAAAGGCTTAATTTTCTCATCCTCTTCCTCTTCTTTATCCTCCTCTAAACCATCTTCCCCCATCTCATAAGCAAAGTCCTCAAAGTCCATATCCTCAAATTCTTCTTCCTCTTGGGCTTCAAACTCTTCATACCCCAGGTCCTCCTCCTCACTCACAATCATTTTCTATTTTCCTTTTTTATCCTTTGAGGTTGCTTTAGCCAGGCATGCTAACCTTCTACCTCCACTCCCTTACCCTTGTAAAGTTTCCTTTACCTCCTCATTTTGATTCCCTTCCTCTATGATATTAATTACATCCCTAGGATTTATATCTCTTCTAGGTTTCTTAGCCTTTGGGATTTCCAAAAGCAAAGGTGAATGTTTCCTTTTCTCAGGCATGGCTCTAAGGAGCTTGATCTCAAAAATTCATTTTTCCTCACTCTTCTACAACAACAGAGTTGAGGGGTTTGACACATTGGCCATAGGGGAATTACTTTTAGTAGGGATAAGCACTTTCCTAGCAGCAATTGCAGGAGGCTACTGAGGGATAGGTTCCTCAGCCGAGATTTCAATAGCAGTTGGTTTTTCCTCATCAGGTTGTTCCTCATTATCTTCTTCAAAACGATCAAGGCTCTCAATTCTACCAGCTAAGGGGTTTCCATGAGGATTCAAATCCAGGGCGTACTTATACAAGGTAAGCATTAGACCTTGGTGGAGGGGAGGATTGGCTCCCTTCTCAATAAACTACAGGGAGGACAACAGATAGAAAGGCAGATTGATTCTCTCACCATGTTGAATGTGGTTTAGCAGAGGGAAATGGTACGCATGTACCAACATATACCTACCCTCAAGAGTAAAGTATCTCATAACAAACAAGCTAACTAAAGCAAAGGGAGGAGGAAGTTCCAATCTTGCATACCCGTTCTGAAATCTCTTGAGATTCTCCCCTTCATGCAGGAAATTGTCGACAAACCTCTAATAGTCCACCCCACTTTTCTTTGCAACTTTAAGCCCATTATTCTGCAGACCCATAGCTTCGACAATGAATCTACTAGTAACCTCGAACGTCACTGCCCAATGGTGACACTGCCCTTCCTCTAGGAGTTGGTAAAATTAGCCATTAAGATCTCATTGTATCCTTGTAGGGATTTGAAGAACAGGACCATACCAGCATTCTCAAACATTCTCCATAAATCCACATTATGTTTCAGGGCTTGACAATTTGGAGGCTCTATTCTCTTCCTAGGTCCTCCCATTTTTCTCCTCTATAAATTCTTTTGTTGTGATAGGATTTTCTTCATAATCACCCACACCATCTGCTTATTTCCAGTAATACAACAAACACTATTACACCAAATAACACGCAGAGCCAATATAGAGTGGTTATTCGAGAATTTTGTTATTGAGAAAGCCAACTACACATTTCTTGGTACACAAGTTTCATCATTTTTCTTACAAGAATTTAAATCCCTATTAAATTTCATACCTTTCCCCACTTTAGAGATACGAGAATTGCTGACACTAGGAATTTCAACACGAATAGAAATGACATCCCTTAGAAAATTCATTAACTGCATGTGATTTTTGGTCACCTTCTTGAAAGGAAAATTATTAAGATTACCTCCAACCGAGATCATCTAATACAAACCCGTACTCCAGCTGTCATCATTACAGGAAAGTCAAAAGGCACCACTTGGTACTTATTATTTCCGCATAAAACCAACCTTTCATTTTTGCATATGATATTCATTTTCTAATTTTTCGCTTAGGATTATGTCTCTTAAAGACTTCAGCATGTTTCCATTAGTCCATCATGTCCATCCCCTACAACTCAGCGCCACATTGGCAACATAGTCAATAGCTTTATTTCCTTCTCTATACACATGTTGCACCCTACAGTTATTAAAAAACTTCTTAATGATTTTGCATTTATCTATTAAATTTTCTAATTCCCATGGCGACGCAACTTCTTCATTTAGAATGTCCACAATTAGCTTAGAGTCCCCTTGTATTATGACATTTTTTGTAACCCAGCTCCTTTAGAGTATTGAAACCCCCTAGAGCAACCATAGCTTCGACTTTATTTTTAGAGCAAACACCCATATTCACTACAAATCCCACAATACAGTCACCTTTATGGTTTCTTACCAAACCCCCTGCTCCAGCTTGTCCCGAGTTGCCTTTTGAGCACCCATCGAAGTTACACTTTATCTAATTTTCTTGCGGAGGGTTCCAAATAGTAGCCATTCTGTTAAGCATCTTTGACCAATTGAGTTTGGTTAGATCCTTCCTTAATCCCTAATCCTGTTTAATCCTCATTTGTTTGTAGCTAGGCCAAGTTTAGGAGAAGTTGTATCTTTCAGCCTCAATGTTTTCCTTAATTTGAGTTTTTATAATCAAACTAACCTCCCAGCTACTTCTCTCCACTTCTCTGAATATTCTATTATTCCTTTCCTTCCATAAACCCCAGGTAACAAATGGAGGAACTTGATTCCAGAGGTCAACAATTACATTATGTGAGAAGGGGAAATTTGACCAACTTTCAATAAAAAGCTTCATTGAGTTAGGAAACACCCAATCTGAGGACAACAACAACAAGAAGCAATACCACACTTCCCTCACAAATTAGCAGTGAAAGAAAATATGAATTATTGACTCCTCTTCTTATTTACAGAGCGAACACCTATTAACCAATAGGAAACCCATCCTAACCAGATTGTCAATACTGAGAATTTTTCCATGAGCCGCAGTCCACCAGAAACAATTAATTTTGGGAACTAGGTTCTTTATCCACACCCTTTCCTGGAAATGGTCTTGGACAACAACCTGAGGCCTCACTAGTTCTTCATAGGTCTTTTTGATCAAGAAACATCCAAAAGAGTTGTCTTTCCAAATCCACTCATCTTCTGTTTCTCTATCAAACAACTTAGCCTCCCCAATCATATTTTCCTATCTTGTGGTGATTGGGTCCCAATTCACCTATCTTTGGCCTCTTAGATTGTTCCTCCTTAGAAGAAAATTGAACTCCTTCCATTTAGGTTCCTCCATATCCCAGTTAATATAATCAGACATCTTTTTACCAGAAATCCTGTTTAGACTAAGTTTAAGAGGATTAAGTTCTTCTAAAGAGGACAGAGTTGAATTCTCTATCCAAGGGTCCTTCCAAAAATCAGTATTATTTTCATTCCCAATTCTCTTTCTTATCCCCATCTTCAACACATTCCTCAGTCTCACTAGATGGTTCCATAAAGTTGAACCACTAGGTAGATTAGATTGTGAGAGAAAACAGCCAGAATTCCTGTTTCTCAAGTATTTTGCTTGGAAAAATTTTACCCAATCTTTAGAGTCTTCCAAAAGATTCCAGCCAATTTTAGCCATTAAGAATTTTTTTAGCATGGATATTCTTCTTAATCCCAGGCCTCCTCTTCTTTTAGGTGTACACACTTTTTCCCAACTAACTAGGGACAATTTGTTTCTTTCTTCAGTTCCCGACATAAAAAATTTCTTTGAATTTGTTCAATCTTCCCCCCAATAGAGATAGGGATTTTGAAAAGAGAAAGGTAGTAAATAGGGATATTCTGAAGGGAGGCTTTGGGTGATCCCACAATACTGGTTTACAATTTTTGGCCAAACTGGACACAAAACTTATTTTTTCTAACTAAATCTTCACTTTTGGGCACCTATAGTGGCTAAACCGTGAGGAACTTGAAGATGATGCAAACTAGTGATTTGTGACATTTTGTCTCTAGATTCTAAATATATTTTTTTCAAAATTTTTGGAATTAGATTTCACTTCTTTTTCCATCTCCTTCAAAAACTATTTTTTTTCAGTTAGCCCCATTTTTAAGGAGTGGCGCTCACTGTATAACACAACAATTTTTTCAAATTTAGATTTGTAACTACGATATCTAGTGCTTCTAATTGGTTTCATAGTGTTTTATTGAATATTTTTTCCTTAATCAAGTTTGAAGTCAAACCAATTACAAACATAGGGGACCGTATAACATGTAACTTTTTTGTATGTATCAAAATTAAATTATTATTTTTGTTGGATCAAGGACTTCAATATCTGGTGCACTCATATTTTTCAAAAAAAGATAATATTCTATTTTTCCACATGTGCGAAGAGAGCTTGATTTTTCATGAAAACCTACATTCACAAGAAATAAAAAATAAATATAATAATAAAATTATATTTATTTAAAATTATACTTTTTGGGAAGCTTATAATAAGGACTACATACTTACAAAAAATAAATTTTAAATGAATTCATTTGATCCCCCAAAAGTTAAATCAAAAGTGGTTTTTTATTAGCATTTTGATAGGTGTAAAGGAGACTCCATTATAGGTATGGTTTAAAACTAGCGGGGTTCTATCTAAGGGGGTTTGATCTAAGGTAGTTTAATCAAACCCTCTTCAATTGGAATGTTTTAAATGGAACTTTTTAAGGATTAAATCATTATATTTTCTAAAAATATGTGATTTCTGCAAAAATCAAAATCTCCCAGAAATTGTAAACCAGCTTTGTGGGATCACCCCTTTAAGGAGTTGAATTTTTCCCGCCAAGCTAAGAAGATTCCCCTTTCAACCAGCAAGTTCATTTTGGATCCTTTCTATCAGTTGATTCCAGTAATTATTTTCTAGCTTCTTAGAGATCAAAGGAAGGCCCATATAGGAATCAAGTAATTCAGCTTCCTGACATCCCAATATTTTTATCACGCTATCCTTAATCTTCTTTTCAATATTGAAGAAGTAAATTTTCCTTTTTTTATAGTTTATGCACTAGCCAGAAACAATAGCATAGTCATTGAGAACCTATTTCCAAATACCTACTTCCCCCATCGAGGCTTCCCCAAACATTAGAGTATCATCAACAAATTGTTGATGGGAATCAAGCATGAGTGATGAGGTAGCATTAACACCTTTGAGAACTTTTGAGTCCACCAATTTTTGAATGTTCCTGCCAAGAACTTCAGCAACAATAATAAAGAGGTAGGGAGAAAGGGGGTCACCTTTCCTAAGCCCACGACCACAGGAGAAAAAACCTTGAGGGACACCATTGACCAGAACGAAACACATTGGGGAGGTAACACAAGCAAAGATTATCTTTAGGAACCTGTTGTGCAATTTTGCACACACGCCCCACTTGGAGTAGGGACCCTCTAATTTTCTGATTTCGGATGTCTCTTGGACCTTTGGTTTTTATTGGATTTGTCCTTTCAAGGTCTTGGGATGTTTGTCTTGCTTACCTTGGTCTTACACTAAAGGTTGAATCGATCAAAGTTGGTTTTTGATGGAAGCCCGGGTTTTGACCTAGGTCCGGGATTTTTGGGCTCACTTGGATTTTCCCGAATCCTGGTTCATCGTCTGTCAATGTCAGATTTTCCAGAGTCTGGGTTTCTGGTTGAATCCAGGATTTTCCGGCTCACTTGGATTTTCCCGGACTTCGTTGGAATCCCGGAGGGGTGCGTCGTCCGCAGAATTCATGCTCACCAGGATAGTCCGGCTGGCTCGGATTCTTCCAAAATTTTGTTTCGACCTCGGGTTTCAGGATTTCCTCAATATGTCTTGTCAATCATTAATGCTTGAGGTACATCTTCTATGGCACGAGTGTGGGTGAATTTAAGGTCTTTTGGCGCTCTTCCTGATTTCATTGTTTGTTTTCTATTTGCTCTAGCGCTTAAGTTTGTTCCTTTTGAGCTTTGGTTGTTGGATTTGGTTTGCTCGTGCATGGATTCCTTGGGCGTTTATGTTGATATTATCGCCGCTAGGGCACCCTGATTCGCAGTGATCACCTTGGGCTCAAGGTTCATTCGGATTTAATCCATGGTAAGTCATTGTTGACTTCTCCTATTGTTTTGCACTTGTGATTGAATCTTTCAAGTTGTTGTTGATGATTATTTGGGTCGGCCCTTCTTGTTTTCATGGTTACATATTTATCGAATTAGGGTTTGAACTCACCTTTTCACGGGTTTTAACGCCTGCACTGTGCATCCCTTTGTTTATCGATTGAATGTTGGGTATACCCCTGTGACTGGGCGTTGCCTTGTGGGTGAATAATCTGGTATAATTTGTGAAGGTGGGGTTTTCGATATGTCTGCCCAAGGTTGTTAAGTTTGGTGGAGTTGTTGTGACCCTCTTGTCCTGTGTCTGGCTCTACCTTGTTCGCAACACTTGAGACCCTGGTATGCCCTAGTTTAATCATTCTGAGGGAGAGTGCCTGAATTTCGAGCTTGCTCTAACTCTCATGGCGAAGGTTTGGCTGTTAACTTTAGGGCATCATTATTTCGTCGCAGGGATCAACCATTTGAGAGTTTTGGGAATTTAAATTCAACTACAATTGAAATTTAGCTTATTGGGTTTGATTTCATGTCCATTAGATTCGGATAGGGGGTTTGTATGATCACTTGATTAACGGTTTGCGCGTCGAATGATTGTCGAGTTTCCGAGGTGTTCGCAAAATTTCAGCGCACCCAGATTTTGCTTTTTCCCCGGAGTATGATGAGTTCCCAAAATTTCAAGTTGTCCGCGGAAATCTGAACTATCTGGATTTTTTTGATTTTCTACTTGGTTCCACTTGATTTTGATTTTTGAAATTGGGGTAATGAATCGAATGTTGGATAATGATTTCTTGTTGTTTAGTGGGTGAATCTTATGATAATCATGCATTTCTTTTCTTCATATTTGATGATTTATTTGATGAATGATGTCTTGGCAGCGTGAGTCCGTTTGGGTTGGATTTCTCCAGAATTCCGCCCCAACTGAATTTCCCAGATTACCCAATTTTCCCAGATTTTTGAGATTGATAATTAATGGTTTATCTTAATGATTTCATGTGGTTTTGAGGCTAAACTTTTGATTGGAATATGGATGATAATTGGATTTTCATGAGGCTCTTTTATGAATGCAGGCTGAATCGAGCAAGGCAGCGGCAGGGAAATCCAAGGGAGATACAGAGGGATCCTCAGTTACAGATGCTGAAAGAACAAGGCTGGATGTGAAGAATCAATTGTCGGATAGTAAGGTGGCTTCAGTTTGGTCAGAGGTCTCGGATACCAATGTAGGAGCTTGGAGATATGAAGAGTTCAAAGAAAGGTTAGCTCAGAGGGATTTATCGGTCCTGACCAAGGGAGTGGTGAAATCGGACTGGAGGGATTTATCGGTCCTGACCAAGGGAGTGGTGAAATCTGGACTGGCTCATGTGGCAGGATTTCCTCCTGCTGTTCAATGCTATGAATTGATATTGGAGTGTGCTTGACACTATGACTTTGATACGCAGAGGATTGTCAGCACTAATGGGAGAGTATTGGCAAACTTTAATCCAGTTTCCATTGCCCAGGCATTTGATATGCCAGACTTACCATGTGTGTGTGCCTTGGACATGGACTTGGCTAGGACTTATTATGAGGATGAACCCACCAAAGCCCAGCAGATGATCAATTCTTGGCTAGAAAAGCCAAAATCTCATTTCTCCAAGCTGCCTAAATAGTTACACAGGGTCAAGTTCCGACAAGATATATATGATGCAATCACACTGTTAAGCAGGGTGGCGGGCTTGAAGAGTGCTAGGGCATTGGAGAATTGGATGGTGCATGTCATTAACAGGATTGAGCAAGGCATCAATTACCATTGGGTAGGGATTATCAGTGCAATGATTGACAGGCAGATGAGAGATGTGCTGGAGACCAAGAAATTCACCATGACATCTTAAGTGGTATATCTACTTGCCAGATTTTATCCATACAGGGGATTGAGTCCAAGAGGAACATTTGGGCAAGATGTCATCTATGAGGTGTACCCTGAGCTGCACTTAGGGAATCCGAATTATAGAAGAGAAAATGATGCATTCACTATGCATATTACTAGGTTGCTTTAGAATGCAGAGCATGTGAGAATTTATGATGGAGCCAAGGAACTGATTAAAAGATATGGAGCCTGGTTTATACAATTCCCCACCTTTTCTTATATCAGAATTGATGGATGTCCGACCGCTCCATACAAACTACCAAGATATCCTACTAACCATATCATACTCTTGGAGGATACCCAGCAGATATGTGATTTTGATGCTGTTGTTAAAAAGGCGAAGCACAAGACAGGGTTTGGTGGGGACTTTCCTTTGAAAATTGGCATAAGTGAGGTTTTCCCTTCAATCCAATCAGCTCAAGCATTAGGGGAGGAGTTGAGTACTTTTGGTTTCTCTTTCCATTCTAAGAGGGTAAGTTTTGACATCACTGGCGAAGCACAAAAGAAGGCTACTAAGGAATATCACCACAAAGATGATCTAGAGGACTACTGGGCAAACAACAAGGATGAATTTGAGGTGAGAAAGAAAAGATATTCTAGGCTTCCAGTTGATGTAATCAGAATGTACAATGTCAAGTTGATTCCTGATCAGTTGGAGGATAACGGGAATTTAGTCTAGGATCATGCATTTGAATCAGTCAAGGACAGACCCATTGGAGAGATAAACTGGTCAGAAAGTGAGATAATCGAGCTGGAGGAATTAATGGCTCCTATTATGAAATCTACCAAGTCATGGCTGAAACATAAAGTATGGGAATTGGAGAGCGAGAAGGTACCTTGTACTTTCAATCTAATGGGAAATTTGAATGCTCATTCCACCTCAGAGGAGTTCGGTGAGGATGATTCTACAGGAAAAACTTAGGTAGGCTCACCTTTTAAGATTAAAATCAGAGGCCCTAAGGAGAGTGAGCCTGAAAAGAAAAGAAAACCTAGGGGAAAGAAGAGGAGTCATACTGTGAAAATAGGTAAGTTTATCGAAGAGGAGGAACTTGAGAAAGCAGAGAAAGAAGACACTCCTCCAGAGCCAAAAAGGACAAGGACAACCAGGGCTTCAAAGAAGAAAGATCAAGAAACTTCTAAGGATGAGGCAAACCCTCCTGTGGTTGATGTGGAGAGCTCAGGAGAGAAACCCCAGGTTTATTCAAGAAGGTTAAGAACTCCATCTCCCAAGGAGACTATGCAGAAGGTAGACCCTCTTCCAATGGCATCCACTGTGGAATAGCAAAAAGATACCTCTCCTTCATTGGGTATACCTGAGCAGACAACTCATGAAGAGCATGAGACCACTGAGGAAGCGAAACCGTTTAAGGATGGGGAACTTTATGGCGCAACTGCTGAGTTTGAGGTAAGAGATGTGGAAATGCATCCTTCTTCGTTGGTACAGTATGAGAATTCTCCTGCAAGTAGTAAAGATAATAGATCCCCTGGGAAGGAGGATGTTCTTGTTAAGACTCCATCACCCCTGAAAGAAGAGGAGCCAAAGTTGGAAAACAAAGGTGATCAATCTTCGGAAAAGGAAAAGAATGAGATGGTAAATCAACATGAAGAGGTTAAGGAGGATGAAACCCGGGTGGATCCTACTGTTCCGGATTGGCTAAACAAAGAGATCAGAAGGAAACAGGTCATTGTTGAGGACACTCCTCTCAACTAGGATGAAAGGTTGGCTAAGATTGGAAAGGGTAAGGGGAAGAAGGTAGCCAAGGTGGTTTCCAAGATCGAAAGAGATGAAGCTAGTAACAGGGTTATTCATATTGCTACCCCTGTTGCTGATAAAAGTAAAGATGAGGTCATCGGGAAGGATTATGATATACAGACTATCAATCTTGGGCCTACCTCTATGGAGCAAGATATTGAAGAATATGAGGGGTCTAGTGCAGTGATCATTGGAAGATTGAGGAAGGAAACACAGTCTAGGCATGAACTAAAGAGAGAGAATGAAAGGCTTAGGAAATGTCTAGAAGATTTGATGAAGCCTTTGCAATCTTTTCATCCGTCCTCTTTTGCTACTGTTGGTTTCTTGTCAAAGGAGACCATCTCTGAAATAGAAAAGATGAAAGCTTCTACTCTGGCTACAGTAAATTGGTTGAAGGAGGTATAGGCTAAGGGAGATGATGCAATAAAGGAGATCCTTTCAACTGGAAAGGATGCAATAAGGGCTAAGGATTGGCTAAGCCATGTTTTATCTTAGGATGAGGACACCGATCTCTTATTGCAGAAAACCAAAACAATCATGGAGTACGGTAAGGATCAGCTAGTGGTTGATGGAATCCTTTCTTCATCTAGGGTTAATGAGCCTTGGGAGTGGTTTGAGGCCCTACAAATCCAGCAGAAAACCATCAAGAAGATCTATAAACAAAGGAAGCTAATTGATGGTAATTTAACTAATGCTTATGATGGATGCATAACCTTTTTTGAAATAATGACTGGCAGGAGGAAGATCGCCCCTAAGTACTTGAGTTTTGAACAATTGAAGAAATGGTGGCATGATGTCTATGCCCCTGATATTGAAGATTATGTGACAGGGCACCAACTAAATGATGCGGCTACTTATCTGGCTGTGATGGATAAGTACCTTGCATATAAGGGTGATTGGGATAAAATGGTTAAGCAGTCAAGGGAAGAGATTGATTCAATCGAATGTCGGCTCAAAATCCTACCCTTGCCACCTGTTGCTGAGTTGGATAGGGTACTCTTGAAAGTTCATGAATTGCTGGATCAGAACAAGGATAAGGGAGGCGGTGGTTAATACCATGCCACTTCGTGATTTGTGCTTCCCTATTATTATAGGGCATGTATTGATCCTGAGTTGCATTGGGGAATGTGTTGTGGCTGACCTTGATGATGTATCGGCATTTAATGTGTGCCTTATTTTGAATTTCCTGAGGCCGACTTGTTTTGGCTATTTTTTATTTTGTAAATGTCTGGCTGGGCCAACATGTTTTGAGGGTTCTCTTTAAATTGGCATTCTTGCCTCATTTGTAAGAGTTGTACAGATAGTAGAGAATTAGACAAGCTAGACTAAGAGAAGAGCTAGGGCATTCTATAGTAGAAGTAATAGTTAGTTCTCTTGAGCAAGTGCTGTAACACAGAACAGTGGAATTGTTGCCATATTTTGGTGATCTAATACAATTGAAGGCATTGTGGTTTCTCTGGTGAATTCTTTTGTGTTAGTTTATCTTGCATGGTTCCTGTTGTTCCATCTTTTGAAATTGCTTGAAGATAGAATATTTGATGTTAAACTTAGAATTAGATTAGTTTGGTAAATAATGTTTATGATTTCATGTTTGGAATGTTTGTAGCAATCTCTGGTCTATACTCCCAGTAACTATCTGATTGTAGTAGACTGGTGAAGTCAACCTGGACCATACATCTATTTGTGCTTAGTTCGATTGTGGATGAATGTCTATGATTTGAAAATTTGTCTGCCTTAGAAGATTGCATTTTTCTTGTGATATTGCATTATGGGTTAAGCAGGAATTGGTTATTTGAGATTGGTCCATTCCAGGTATCTATCATTTGCATTGTTCATCTTAGAAATAGTTTAGATTTCATTATACCTCTTACATCCTCATCTTTTGTTGTTTCTTTATTATCCAATTAGATTTAGGATTCAAGATCATCATATTGCAAGATTTGATAAATTGGAGAGATATAGTTTGCTTGTAGTAAGGTCTGATTGTGATTACCAGCATTTTCACATATTATCTGAGTTGTTTATGCATTGTCATGACCTGACACCCGAGAGACCTTGGGGTGATTTTCAGCAATTTATTGTTGAAGATTATCTTTCAAGAGAGATAGAATATCATTTTCTATCTGAGTTGTTGCTGTGCAGAAAACACCATCAACAGAACCTTCCATCTATCTCAAACTTCTTAAGAACAGCAAAAAGGAAAGGCCAGGAAACCCTATCATAGGCCTTTGAAATATCAATTTTGAAGGCCATCCCAGGCTTTTTACAGTGATCCATTGAATGGATAATTTCATGGGTAGAAATAACAGCATCAAGAATGTTTCTACCTTGTACAAAACCTATTTGGTTTGAGGCAATCATTTTACCAAGCATCGGTTTGAGTCTTAACACCAAAATTTTTGAGAAAATTTTATAGACCGTGTTGCAAAGACTGATAGGTCTATAATCTTTCATGGCTAAGGCATCAACAAATTTGGGGATGAGAGCTATGAAAGTAGCATTCATTTGATTTTGTAGCTTGTCCAACCTAAAGAAATCCCTAGCAGCATTAAAAAGATCAGTTTTAACAACATCCCAGTAGGTTTGGAAAAAGGTGGGGGGGAACCCATCAGGGCCAGGAGCTTTAAAAGCTCCAAATGAAAAAACTTCCTTTTTGACTTCTTCCATAAATACAGCATTAGTCATCATCTTTAAGTCTATATCAAAAATTACATTAGGGATCACTTCAAGAAAGTCAACATTTACCTGAAGAGCATTGCCATGAGTCGTGTGATAGGTAGAGAAGAAGTTAACTGCTTCCCAAGAAATATCTTTTTTGTTGGTCACAATAGAGCCATCCTCTTTCACAAGTGATCTAATTATGTTTCTACTTCTATGTTTTAGAGTGGATTGGTGAAAGAATTTAGTGTTCCTATCCCCTTTCGTTAGCCATTGGACCCTTAACTTTTGTTTCTAGTAGATTTCCTCCTTTTTGTTTATCGTATACCATTGAGATCTGAGGTCTCTTTCCTTAGCACATATCTCTTCATCCACTTGGCCAGCCTCATGATATCCTGAACCTCTTTTATACTTTTTCCCAGGCTGTTCTTTATTTCAAAGATATTTCCAAAAGTCACCTTATTCCACCCTTTCACTTTTTGCTTTATTCTGCTTAGCTTTTCCACCAAGAAATACATAGGAGTGCCTATTATAGGTTCCTCCCACCAAGTTTTTGTTGGCCTTGACGTTGCACCAAAATGTTGACCTATCAATGCCTAATACAAGCTTTAGTTAAGATCCACAGGAGGTGGTTAGACCATGTCACAAACCCAAGCATTGTGTCACAAGGAAGACCAAGGAACACACCATCTTGCAATAATCCCTCCCAATACAAGCTAGGGGTTTGAACCTGTGACCAGCTCTGATACCAATTGTTGTCCTTGTCGTTGTACCAAAAGCTCAACCTGTCAATGCCCGATACAAGCTTCAATTAAGATCCATAGGAGGCAGTTAGACCATGTCACAAACCCAAGTGTTGTGATGCAAGGAATACCAAGAGACACACCATCTTGCAACAATCCCCCTAGCACAAACAAGGGGTTTGAACCTGTGACCAACTCTCATACCAATTGTTAAAAAGGCGCAGGACAACTGAGAGGGGGGATGAATCAGTTGTCACAAAAATTCAAACTTAAAACTTCAACACTTATCAATTCCACAACCACACTATTTTTTTGTTAAGTATGAGCATGAAACACAAATAACAGAAAGTAATCAACACAATGAACACCAGATTTTTTACATGGAAAACCCAATGAGGGAAAAACCATGGTGAGGTTCAACTCATAATATAAAGTAGTTTCAAAACTGAATATAAAAGACTCATTGCCCTGAATAGGACTCACTATCCGAATACAAAAGCTCACTACTTACAAGGGAGGATCACTACCTACAAAATGATTCACAAAATAGAATTGCACTTCACAGCCAAAATGAACTGAAAATAGTGCACCTAACAAGTGCTAATGCAATTTCGGTGATGCTCAATAGACTGACTTAACACACTTCATCATTTTTTTGCTCTTCTTCACTTCACATTCACTATTGCTTCATTGATCAAACACACACTATTCTTATTTTCAAAACTTGTTCAACACATATATATACTTGATCTATCTGCAAGCATCGATTAGGTCAGCCTAATTACATGCATCTCCTTGCTTACTAAAAATACCAACTTGTCAGCTCCAAGTATTCACAAAGTCTTCCCAAATAGCAATTCAAATGCTTAATACACTACATCATGTTGGCATAGACCTAAGATAGATCGCACGTATATCTGCATAACAAAATTAATTCACCATATTACCATTAATCCAAGAAGTCAGCCAGAAATAGACTTCATTGCAAAAAGTAATCAACAGAATAATGCCAATACGTTGTACGAGCATCGGAGCACATGAAATTATGAGCATACATGCCTTCAGCAACTATAAACTATTTCCCAAAACCGCAAGCAATAACTGCCAATAGCGAAGGACTGCGAACAAGAATATTGAATAGTAAAGCTTGAATACCGGTTCAGATACCGAACCAAAATACTGGATTAGGCACTTAGACTTGTAACCATAACATGGTGACATCAATGACAACACAAAATTGTGGAGATAATCATTTTTCTTCGTTCTTCCAATAGTTTTAACCAGAGCAACAAAATCCGAGTGGAGACTCTGCATAGCTTCGAATCTGAAAGGGAAAGGTCCCCTATTATGATCCACATTTCTTTTAAGCACCAAGTCATTATGATCAGAGCCGAACCTAGGGAGAGATGAAAGAGAAAGGATTTGACAAATATTCCAATTAGCAGAGATCAAAAACCGATCTAGTTTGGCTTGGATTAGATGGTTTCCATTTCTTCTATTAGACCAAGTATACTTAGTTCCTTGGAGGGGGATATCAATAAGACCTACCGAATTGAAGAACTCAGCCAGCTCCATCATACTGTCAGAATAATCATCCAACCCTCCTGACTTTTCTAAAGGAAGGAGAGTAGAATTGAAGTCCCCTCCAAGCATCCAGTGGTCATCTTTCCTAACAGAAATAGTATCACTTAGTTGTTCTCAAAGTTGAACTCTATCCCTGCTCAAATTTAGAGAATAAATGTTTATAAGATTCCATTTCTCCTGAGAAGCAATGTCCTCAAGGGTAATCGAAAGGTTGTTCTTACAAGCTTAACACAGGGTACCTTTCAATTTAGAAGGATTCCAAAGGGTAGAAATACCACCTGAAGCTCCTTCCGCCTCACTAAAAAAGTAATTATCTCCTAGCTAGATACTCAAAATAGCTTTATCAAAAGTCTCTTTCTTCATCTTTGTTTCCTGTAAAAGAACATCAACTTTATTGTTAAGAATACAATATTTCACGCAAAACTATTTATACAGGCTATTGAGGCCCCTTATGTTCTAGGAGAGGTACTTCATTGATAAAACCTAAATCAACCCCACCTCCACCCCAACGCAGCATTTCAGGCTACTTCTTCTTTGGCTTCAATCCTACGATCGAGTCCAATGTTCTATGTTTTCCAGCTGCCACATTCCTCACAATATCTTTATTTCTCACAGTATCTTTATTTCTAGAGTCCTTTTGGGAGGGTCTTCCCACCTTATTACCCCCTCCTAAATCTATTTTTTTTTCTTTTTGGCTTTTGTAGAAGCTTGGGACCATCCCTTTTCATCCTCCTTATCACTAGACCCTTGAGGGAATCCAAGAAGGGCCAACAAGTCACTCAGTTTTTTAGCTCCAATTTGAGATAAGGATTTCATGTCCTCCAAAGATAGGACTATATCAGGTAGAACATAGTCACCTTCTTCAAGGTATTCACTAGCACCAAAATTTTGTTCCTTCACCCTCAGATCCAGCACATTTTTCTCCGTCAAGGGATCCCCAACTTGAACCTTCTCCATATTTACATTTTCCCCTCTCGTATCCTCCAAAGTAGGAAAGCTCGAAGTTGGAAGGGAAGAAGCAAGGGTAGCCATATCAAGGTTTAGGAAAACTTAGTTGTTTACTTCAACAAGAGGATCAGAAATAGACTTCATGTCCAGATCCGGATTATTCTTCAAGAGGGGAACAGAGGCCTCCTGAGCTAAAATAGGAGTAGGTTGCACAACAAAATCCATTTCATTGGGCGAGTGGTCCTCTTCTAAAAAAAATTCCTTAGCCTTTGAGCCCTCACCATATTTAATCACACAAGAATCTATTAGACAGCCAAACTTCTTACACTACTAGCAAAAGAGGCTGGCATTTGCATACTCAATGGGTTGAGTCCAGTTACCAAACTTACACTTAAGTAGGATTGAGGAAGGGAGGACCGTATTCACTGCCACATTTTACACAAATTCAAGCATCCACCAGTCTCAATCTCTCCTGAGTTATCTTATCTATTGCCAACAAACTCCCAAAGGAATTGGCGCTACCCTTTAAGATTCTCTTCTCCCAAAATTCCAGTGGGAGACCTAGAAGGTGAACCCAGGTTGGAGTCAAGGCCCCCAAGACAGCTAATGGGTCAAAACCCAATTTCCATTTGTAGAGGGAGAGAAAGTTTTTAAAACCCGAGTCAAAATCCCAGGGACCCCCCGTTAAAACCTTCAACATGTCTTTGTAAACCACAAATGAAAAAATAAAAATACCTCTAGGCATAGCATTTATAGTAATGTTGCCTTTTAGATTCCAAGTGGAAGCATCCCACTAACGAACCAATTCAATAGTCAGCCTATACGCCAAGACCGTTCCAACAAGTGCCATTTTGAGGTTATTCATCGCCTTTAGCATTAGAACCTCAGGGACATCTACATCCCAACCAGTCACCAAGTAGGAAGTAGATTCCAAAATCCTTTTACTCGAAGTTAGCGAGTCAGACCCCACTAGTTTTTCCACATAGGAAGCTGGAGCTTCCTCTAAAAATAATGAGTTGAGCCCAAAAGATGGTGAAATGGGCGCATCCCAGAGATTCCCTCTGTCTTTTCCACAGGGGAAAGGACTGAAGTACGAGGAGGGGACGTCATGTTGGGAATAGCTAGACTAGTTGTTGCCACCGCAAGCATAGCACCAGAAAAGAGGATAGCATCCTTGGAATGGGGAGCCTTCCCGAGCCATCCTCCCGACCGACCCATGAAGCAATCAAATCCCAACAATGGACGAAAATTCAAAAAATAGCTAGAGCGGGAAACGTCATAGCAGAGTAGAGCCAAGTTGTCTCTAATGATTGTTAAGATCACTTTATTGTTGCATTACTCTTTGATTGAAGCCATAGGTTGGGATTAACCTATATGGTCAGATCAATCACTTGATTGTTGACTATACTTTTTAAATGGAGTCATTTAAATGTTGTGACTATACTTTTGAAATGGATTCATTTAATGTTGTGATTATACTTTTGAAATGGAGTCATTTAATGTTGAGTGTGGATTATACCTTTGGAATGGATTATGAGGTATGGGAAATGATATTGCATTGAAGTGCTATATGTAATTTTTCAATTTGTGACGTTATGTTTACCTGTGTGGTTATTTTGGTTGTTCCTAGATTGAGATAAATCTGTGAATTAGAGTAACTTAGTTGTTCAGTTAGATCACTTAGATGTACATCACCTTTTAGGTTGAAATTATGTTATGATTTAAAAGAGTATGTGTGGTCATTTACCAAATCGAGCTAAGGGGTGGGTGAACATAGGACTACACTTGAAGTATTGAGAAATTGTATATATATATATGAAATCTTTGGCCAAAGTAGTGTAAGTAGCCACTAATTACACTTGTCGATTCAATGTGATCCAGGTTTGCATAACTAGGCTAGGAATGTCATGCATGTAGGTTGTAGCCAATGTATGGTAGCTCTAGTTATGTAGGACACAACACCATACTCAAGAAGGCTAGTATTATGAGGTTACCAGATCAATCACTTTGTCGAATGGTAGGGCCATCTTACCAGTTAGGTAGATGTGTGAGGGACCATAGTAAGTCCATGGTGGGTGATACTCTACCTCATATATTTGGTAGCCAAATTTTGAGGATGTATGCTCAGAAAGGGACATCTAGGTCATTTGTACTCTATTTCAAATAAGATCTTGGAAGTTGTGTATGTATTAATGTATCTCTATTTTTATAGAAATTATAATTGGAAAAATGTTATCATTACATGGGATTATGTAATATGAAATTGTTACTTGGGATTATGTAATGTTTCTTTATAAATGCAATGAGAATTTGAAATGGGTATTTTATTCAAATGTACATCTTGTTAATGAATTAGAGAAGAAAAAAAATTATTTCTATGAGTTGGTAAACATAAATTGTTCACATGTGGGTTAAAACATAAGTAAAATCAAAGGGTAAAACATTGGTCTTGTTACATGTGGTATCAGAGCTACCAGGTTCAACATTGGAACCTATGAGCTCATTACGTAAGTATTATGTAAACATTATCATTAAATAATTGTTGAAAATTTCTTATGCCAGGATGGCAAGGGAAAGGAAGGGCAAGGAAAGTCAATTTTTCCAAAACTTGTTAAAATTTAGGATTAGGAAAGAATCATCCCTAGAGTTGAAACTCCTAAACCAACAACTCATTAAGAGACACCCTTGGATTGTGGAAGTTATGCAATAGGGTTTGGTAGGAAGGTTATGGAGGAATTACCGATGAGTACCTCCACTCTACAAAATTGTTTAAATCACTCTGAGGGTGAGAAAGAACTAAAGTGAACCCTCTTTTTAATAGCAACCTATAGTTGCAAAGATTCAAGGATTGAGGATTAAATAAGATACTATGAATACAGTTTAAGTCTATTCGTACTTGGAGAAAATAATTGTTAGCATAAATTGGAAACTACTTATGAAGAAGAAAAGTCAACATATCATGAATCAGAACCAACTAGAGAGGTATCCATGAGACAGGATAACCTTCTAAAAATCCTAATTCAAACAATATTAAAATTTTGCTATGATAATTGAAATCAAGAATGAGAGTTTGAAACCTTGGAGTAAAGGTCAGATACTAGATTGGGTCAGAAAGAGAAGCAACCTACGAAGGATAAAAGTGGACATGATTCCATCAACCAGAATGGGCATGGTCAATTTGGAGTCAAATGAGAAAATAAATCAAACAACCCTTGAAATGTCTAAGGTTATGAGAAAAACGAAATTGCCAAGAATTTTGGAAGAAAATTTCCTAGAAAGTTGATTACAAAGCAAAAAGACTTGGATAGGAAAACAGGCTATTCAAATAATGGCTCCAAAAGAAAAAATTCAGGTGGAAGTTCAAATAGAACTTACAATTTCGATAATGAAAGTAAATTTATATTTAGTCCTTTTAAAAATCATTGACTCGTCCTTCTTTGGCACCAACAAAATTGGAGAACCACAAGGAGAGGTACTTGGACAAATAACTCCTTTCTCAACCAACTCCTGAACTTTCTTTTTGATTTCCTCATTTTGTATAACTGATAGATGGTACATGCTGATGTTTGGAAGAGGCACATCCTATTGTAACTGGATTTCATGTTGTATCTCTCTCTTTGGTGGCAATCTACTGGATTCCTGAAATAAATCACCATAGGCATAAACTAATTTGACCAATTCAGCTTTGTGCTTTGGATCACACACTTTGAATGCATCAGATATATCATCCTCTTTGGATTGTACAATCATCAATACAAATTTCTTACTAGCATTGACTAACCTCTTCATTTTTCTAGTATCAACAATGTTAGATTAGTCTTAATTTTATGTGCATGTACAGTGAATTCTTTACCATCCTTAAAAAGGTAATACTTGTTTTCTCCCCTATAAAATATTTATTTTTGGTCATAAAGAGAGGGACTCCCTAGCACAAGGCCAGCAATATCTAAAGGGATCACATCAACTTCTACCTCATCTACGAAATTTGCAGTGATGGAAACTCTTAACTTACACTGTTTTGTTACCTGTAATTGTGCATCATTGCAAACCCATCCAAGTGGATATGGCTTCGGATGAGGTGTTGTAGACAAGTTGAGTTTCTTTACAATTTCTTCAGATATTAAATTTACTTGATATCACATATCAAACAAAGTATCAACCTTAGTATGCTTTGTTACAACCCGAATATGAAATAACTCATTTCTATGCTTATCAACCTTAGGTGGAGAAGATTATTTACTTGCACTTGCACATGAATTTGAAAAACTTGTATTAGCATAAAGAGATATACCTTTTCCTTTACCTTGAATCTTGACAACAACAATCTTTATCTAATCCTCGGAGTTAGATCCAAGATCTTGTTGTGCTACAACAACAGCCTTATGTTTGCCTTTGTTTCCCCCATACATTTTCGGCCTTAGTTTTGGATGCAGCTTACAGCACTTTGAATCATCATGCCCCTCCTTCTTGCAATGGGAGCATGTGGGCTTATCACCCTCCTTCTTGATGGTAGTTTTTTATTTTCCTTTCCTTTGCCCTTGGGTTTACCTTCAAGCTTAGATGGATTCTTGACAGAATTATCATTGAAAGTACTCTTACCTCTTGACTCCAAATGTGTGGCTAGTACACATACTTCATCCAGATTATTAGAATTTAAAATCAAAATGGTATGGCTTAAGTAAGAGTGAAGACAACCTATATATTGAGCAATGTGTCTTGGGTGTATAATGGAACATTAAGTGCAATAGCCTGCTTCCTAAATTCATGAGTATATTCTTGGACAGATTGACCTTTACCCTACCTAAAAAAATTTCAATTCATTGTTAACTGTTACATATGGCCTAAGGGATAAAACTGCTTTTTAAGGGAAACTTTAAACTCCGTCCAGGTTAAATTGACACTACCATGTCGAGCAATTTTTTCTTGAGTTTTACTCTCCCACTAGGTGAGAACAGTTCCTCCCAACTGAAGAGTACCTAATTGGATTTTAAAAGCATCATCTATGAGACCTTCAATCCTACAATATACTTATACTTGTTGAACCCAATCATCTAGTTTCTCAACATTTAACTCTCCACAATATTTAGGTACTTCAAATTTTACATCGAACTTGATTATAGGCTTATGTGGGGCAGGTTTATGAAGATGGGTAGCCAATTTGTGGCCAATTTACTTTTTCATCTCAAAATAGCGAAAACGCAAGCGTGTTATAGTAAAATGCACTCACATTATGGCTTGGTAATGACCAAGCCTAGGAAAACGTGCGCATTTTGAGTTCAAAAAATGTGCATTTTTTGAAATCAAAAAAAACATTTCTAAAATGTGAGTGTGTTATAACTCACTCGCGTTTTGGTCTACATTGAAATTTTTTCCTTCTCTTTTTCTTGTTTCTTTCTTCTTGTTATCTTTCAGGGAAACTATATACATGAAATAAACATTTAAGTATAAGTTACATTTACATATGGACGTTTACTTTCTTATACTTTCAGTTATATTTCATGTATATAGTCAATATGTTTGAGAGTGGTTTCGGATCTCTAGGAGTTATAATGCAAATTCTAGTTTTTGGAAGATCTCAAAAATTTCAGACTTAGTCAAATTTTAGTAATCAGCATGTCAGATTTCAATAATCAAGAGGTCAAATTTTAGTAATCAACAAGTTGTATCATCTTTCTCTCTCTATCTCACTCATTTTTTATCCCTTATGCTCTAGACCTCTCTCTCACACTCTCCTTCCCTCTATACTTCTATCTATCTAACCTCTCTCTCCCCCTCCATCCCTCCCTCCTTTCCTCCTTCCCTCCTTCCCTCTCTAATTTCCTCTATCTCCCCCTCTCTCTCTCTCTTCCTTCCTCCAACCCACGTTCCCTCTCTACTTCACTCTATCTAACCTATCCCTCTCTACCGCTCTCTCTCCCTCCCTCCTCTCTCTCTCTCTCTTCCTTCATCCCAACCACCTTCCCTCTCTACTTCTCTCTCTCTAACCTATCCATCTCTACCTATCTCTCACCCTCCCTCCTCTCTCTCAATCTTTCCACCTTCCTCCTTCCCTCCTCTCTCTCTCATTATCTTTATCACACTTATATCTCCCTCTATACCTCCCTCCTCCCCTCTCTATCCCCCCTCTCCATCTCTCCTTCCCTATATACTTCTCTCTACCTCTCTCCATCTCTACCTCTCCCTCCCTCATTCCCTCTCTCTTTCTCTTAATCTCCCAACCTTCCTCCTTCCCTTTGTGTTTCTCTCTCAAACACACACTCTCCCCCCCATCTCTCTCTCTCTTTGGTTTATGCTTTATGGTTTAAGGTTTAGGCTTTAGGATTTAGGATTTAGGCTTTATGGTTTATGGCTTAGGATTTAGGTCCAACCCTTCTCTCTCCCCCTCTCTCTCAAGTCTATCCCTCCTATCCCTCCCACCCCCTCTCTCTCTCTTAGGTATGTCTCTCACTCCCTCTATCTCTCTCTCAAGTCTCTCCCTCCTTGGTCCCCTCTCCCTCTCTCAAGTCTCTCCCTCCCACCCTAACTAGAGAACACACACATATACACTTTCTCTCTCTCTTAGGTCTCTCCCTACCACCCCCTTCCCCTCTTCTCAAGTATCTCCCGCCCACACTAACTAGAGATCACACACACTCTCTTTGTCTCTCTCAGATATCTCCCCCATCCCCCCCTCTCTCTCTCTCCCTCTCCCACTCCCTCTCTCCCAGTTCTCTCCCTCCCACCCCCTCTCCCTCTCTCAAGTCTCTTCCTCCCACCCTAACTATAGAATCTCTCTCTCTTCCTTTTATCCCCTAAATCTCAGGTCTATCTCTATCACCCCCTCTCCCTCTCTGAGCCCCTCTCCCTCTCTCAAGTCTCTCCCTCCCACCCTAACTAGTCAACTCTCTCTCTCTCTCAGGTCTCTCTCTCCCTCTCTTAATTCTCTCCCTCCCATGCTAACTAGAGAACTCTCTCTCTCTCCCTCCTATCTCCCTCTCCACCTCTCCCTCTCTCTCCCTCTCTCCCTCTCTCTCAGGTTATCCCTCTCTCTCAAGTCTATCCCTCCCAACCCCTCCCCTTCTCTCAAGTCTCTCCCTCCTACCCACATCTCTCTCTCTCAAGTCTCTCCCTCCCACCTCCTCCCCCTCTCTCAAGTCTATCCCTGCCACACTAACTAGAGAACACACACACACTCTCTCTCTCTCTAGTTTCTCCCTCACACCACCTCACTCTCTCCATCTTTATCTCTCTATCTCTCTCCCACTCCCTATTTGTCCCTCTCCCTCCCTCTCCCTCCACCCCCTCTCTCATATCCTGGGTCTCTCCCTCCCACCCTAACTTGAACTCTCTCTCTCTCCATATCTCTCAGGGTCTCCTCTCTCCCAGCCCCTCTCCCTCTCTAGGTCTCTCCTCCCACCCTAGCTTATGGAACTCTCTCTCTCTTGGGTCTCCCTCTCTCCACCCCTCTCCCTCTCTTAGTGTCACTCCCAACCCCCAACTATGGAACTCTCTCTCTCTCTCTCTCTCTCTCTCTCTCTCTCTCTCTCTCTCTCTCTCTCTCTCTCTCTCTCTCTCTCTCTCTCTCTCTCTCTCTCTCTCTCTCTCTATGTCTTTGTCTCTAAGGTCTCTCCCACACACCCCCCTCTCTCTCTCAAGTCTCTCCCTCCTACACCATCTCATTCTCTCAAGTCTCTCTCTCTCACTCACTCACTACATCTATCTCTCTCCCCTCTGCCCTATATCTGTCTCCCATTCCCTCCCTCTCTCTCTCTCTCTCTTCATGTCTCTCCCTCCTAACCCCTCTCCCTCTCTCAAGTATCTATCTCTC
>VDFB02353493.1:379234160-379317022 GCA_007258455.2 Sequoia sempervirens | reverse complement strand
TTACATCATCGAGAGCCCCCATTTCTTGGACCCATTTTTTCAAACAGGAAAATTAGGTTGCCAATTTCACCGAATTGGCAAGCTAGTAGGCCCAATGACTTTCCAATTCGGTGAAATTGGCAATATAGTGGCATGTTTGAAAAAATGGGTCAGAGAAATGGGGCCCCATTTCTCAGACCCAATTTTTCAAACAGGCCAAGTTAGGTTGCCAATTTCACCGAATTGGCAAGCTAGTGGGCCCTCTACCCTCTACTCTTAACCCTCTACCCTCTATCTCTCTCCCATTCAATCCCTCTATTTGTGTCTCTCTCTATCTCAAGTCTCTACCTCCCACCCCCTCTCCCTCTCTCAGGTGTCTCTCTCCCTCACTCACTTCCTCTATCTCTCTCCCCTCTACCCTTATCCCTAAACCCTTAAACTTGAAACCCTCTACTCTTAACCCTCTATCGTCTATCTCTCTCAATTCTCTCCCTCCTACCCCCTCTCCCTCTCTCAAGTCTCTCACTCACTCCCTCCTCCTATCTCTATCCCCTCTACCCTTAACCCTCTACCCTCTACCCTTAACCCTTAACCCTTAAACCCTCTACCCTAGCTTGCCAATTCGATGAAATTGGGAATGTAGTGACCTGTTTGAAAAAATGGGTCCAAGAAATAAGGTCTCCCAGTGATTTACATCAATGGGAGACCCCATTTCTTGGACCTATTTTTTCAAACAAACAAGTTAGGTTGCCAATTTCACCAAATTTCCAAGCTAGTTGCCAATTCGGTGAAATGGGCAATGTAGTGGCCTGTTTTAAAAAATGGGTCGAAGAAATGGGGTCTCCCAGTGATGTCTTGGAACCATTTTTTCAAACAAGGAAATTTAGGTTGCCAATTTCAATGAATTGGCAACCTAGTGGGCCTATTGGCTTCCCAATTTGGTGAAATTGGCAATGTAGTGGCCTATTTGAAAAAGTGGGTCCAAGAAACAGGGTCTCCAAGTGATGTAAATCACTAGGAGACCCCATTTCTCAAACCCATTTCTTTAACCAGGCCAAGTGATGGAGAAGTAGTGGGATGGAGATAGAGAGAGATAGATAGAGAGAGCCAGTGGTAGGGATTTATTGAGCAAGAGGTACGTAGAAAGAGGGAGAGGGTAGATAGAGATAATTAGACAAGGTAGGAGAGAGAAAGGGATAGGGTTTGAGGGTATAGGCTTGAGGGATTAGGGAGGAGGACCTATAGGGTTGATGATTTAGGGTAGAGGGTATTGGGTCTCTACCCTCAACCCTAATCCCCCAACACTTAAACCCAAGAAAAATCTCTACCCTAATCCATAAACCCTAAGACAGAGTGGGGGAGAGAGGGAGTGATGGAGAGGTAGTGGGAGGGAGATAGAGAGAGATAGATAGAGGGAGCGAGAGAGAGTGGGAGGGATTGATTGAGCAAGAGGTACATAGAAAGAGGGAGAGGATAGATAGAGACAATTACAAAGGGTAGGAGAGAGGGAGGGAGAGAGAGGTGAGATGTATAGATAGAGAGAAATGGATAGGGGTTGAGGGTATAGGGTTGAGGGATTAGGGTTGAGGGTAGAGGGTATTGGGTGGAGGGTAGAGGATAGAAGGTTTAAGGGTTTAGGGTTAAAGGGTTGAGGGTTGAGGGTTTAGGGTTGAGGGTAGAGGGTATAGGGTATAGGTTTGAGGGTATATGGTTGAAGGATTAGCTTGAGGGTCTAATGTATAGGGTATAGGGTATAGAGGTTGAGGATTGAGGATTTAAGGGTTGAGGGTTGAGGGATTAAGGGTTGAGGGTTGAGAATTGAGGATTGAGGGTTTAATGTATATGGTAGAGGGTAGAGGGTAGATGGTTTAAGGGTTTAGGGTTTAAGGGTTGAGAGTTGAGGGTTTAAGGTTGAGGGTAGAGAGGATTGAGGGTATAGAGTGGATTAGGGTTGAGGGGTCCATTGTATAGGGTAGAGGATAGGGGGTTGAGGGATTAGGGTTTCAAGGGTTGAGGGTTGAGGCAGAGGGGTCGAGGGCTGAGGGTTTAAGGGCTGAGACTAAGGGCCTAGGCTGAGGTTTAGGGTTAAGGGTAGAGGGTTTTAGGCTTAGGGTATGCCGAGTGGCATGGCTGAAGGATCATAGCTGAGGGTCCAATGCATAGAGTAGAGGTAGGGGTTGAGGGTTATGGTTTGCTGTTGACGGGTTGAGGGATTAAGGATGAGGGCTGCTGAGAACTGAGGGTAGAGGGATTTAAGGGTTTATGGTTTATGGCTGAAGGTTGAGGGTTGAGGGTTGATAATTAAACCATAAACCCTACACCCTCAAACCTCATCCCTATACCCTATACCCTAAACATTATTCTTGAACCCTTAACCCTATAATTAAATGGTAAACCCTACATTAAACCTTGAACCCTAAACCCTCAACCCTAAACCAAATACCCTCAACCCTATACCAAATATCCTAAACCCTAATCCCTATACCCTATACACTTAACCCTACACCCCCAACCTTGAACACTATACCTCAACCCTCAACCCTATACCTTAAACCCTAAACCCTACACCTTCAACCCTCATCCCTATACCCTAGACCTTATAACCTAAGCCCTAAACATCATCCCTCAACCCTATACTTAAACCCTAAACCCTACATTCAACCTTGTCCACTAAACCCTAAACCCCAAACCTCAATCCTAAGCCCAATACCCTCAACCCTATACCCAATATTATAAACCCTAATCTTATACCCTATACACTTAGCCCTATACCCTCAACCTTGAACAATATCCCTCAACCCTCAACCCTATACCTTAAACCCTAAACCCTACACCCTCAACCCTTATCTCTATACCCTACAACGTCAACCTCATACCCTAAACCCTAAACATTATCCCTCAACCCTATACTTAAACGATAAACCCTATACTCTCAAGCCTTAACCCTATACCTTATACCCTTAATCCTACACCCTAAACCCTAATCCCTATACCCTATACACTGAACCTCATGCCCTCAACCATAAACATTATACCTCAACCCTCAACCCTCAAACTTATATATAAATCCTAAACCCTAAACCTAATATCCTGAACCCAATACCCTCAACTATATACCCAATATCCTAAACCATAATCCATTTACCCTATACACTTAACCTCATACCCTCAACCCTAAACATTATCCCTCAACCCTCAACCCTATACCTTAAACCCTAAACCCTACACCCTCAACCCTCATCTCTATACCCTACACCCTAAACCTCATACCCTAAACCCTAAACATTATCCCTCAACCCTACACTCAAGCCTTAACCCTATACCTTATACCCTTAACCCTACACCCTAAACCCTAATCCCTATATCCTATACACTTAACCTTATACCCTCAACCCTGAACATTATACCTCAACCCTCAACCCTCAAACTTATACATAAATCCTAAACGCTAAACCTAATATCCTCAACCCAATACCCTCAACTATTTACCCAATATCCTAAACCATAATCCATATACCCTATACACTTAACCTTATACCCTCAACCCTAAACACTATCCCTCAACCCTCAACCCTAAACCTTAAACCCTAAACCCTAAACCCTCATCCCTCATCCCTATACCCTATACCCTCAACTTTATACCTAATATCCTAAACCCTATTCCCTATTCCCTATACACTTAACCCTATAGCATCAACCCTATACCTTAAACACTAAACCTTACACCCTCAACCCTCATAGGGGGAGAGAGAAAGAGGGGGAGGGAGGGATTGGGAAGAGAGAGAGAGGTTGGGAGGGAAAGAGGAGATAAATATAAGTAGAGAGGGAAGGAGAGGGAGATGTATGGAGGGAGAGAGAGGGAGGTGAGAGAGAGGTGAGATAGAGAGCAGTAGAGAGAGTGTGGTAGGGAGTGATGGAGGGATATGCGAGTAGAGATGGATAGGTGAGATAAAGATATGTAGAGAGAGAATGGTGGCATATAGAGAAGTAGAGAGTTATAGAGAGGGAAAGAGAGAATGGTGACATATAGAGAAGTAGAGAGTTATAGAGAGGGAAAGAGAGAATGGTGAGATAGAGAGGAGAGAGTGAGAGAGAAAGAGGGTGAGGAAGGAGTGAGAGAAAATGAGAGAGATGAGAGAGAGGTAGAGGGAGGGAGAGGAGAGATAGAGAGTAGATAGGGAAAAGGTAGGGAGGGAGACATCTAGTGAGAGAGAGAGAGGGGGCTAGGGGAGATAAAGATAATTAGAGAGGGAAGGAGAGGTAGAGAGAGAGAAGTAGAGAGGGAATGAGTGAGGGAGGGAGGGAGAGAAGTGAGATAAAGAGATGTAGAGAGAGTGTTAGGGATTGATGGATGGAGAGGTATGTAGAGAGGGATTAGGGAGATAGAGAGTAGAGAGGGAAGGAGAGGGACAGGTATGGATGGAGAGAGTGGGAGGTGAGATAGAGAGTAATATAGAGAGAGAGTGATAGGTTGTGATGGATGAAGAGAAAGGTAGAGAGGGAGAGGGGAGATATAGATAATTTGAGAGGGAGGGAGAGAGGGAGGGAGGGAGATGTAGTGAGGGAGAGAGATGAGATAGAGAGAAATAGAGAGTGGTGGAAGGAGAGGTAGGTAGAGAGATGGAGAGAGGAGATAAAGATAAGTAGAGAAGGAAGGAGAGGTAGAGAGAGGAGAGATAGAGAGTAGAGAGGGAATGAGGGAGGGAGGGAGAGCTAGGGAGGGAGAGAAAAGGTGAGATAGAGAGGTGTAGAGAGAGAGTGGTAAGTTTTGATGGATGCAGAGGTAGGTAGAGAGAGGGATTGGGAGATAGAGAGTAGATAGCGAAGAAGAGAGGGAGAGAGAAGTATGGAGGGAGAGAGAGAGAGGGAGGTGAGAGAGAGATGAGGTAGAGAGAAATAGAGAGAGTGGTAGGGAGCGATGGAGGGAAGGTAGATAGAGAGAGAGAGAGAGATGGAGGGAGGGAGATAGAGATAAGTAGAGATGGAAAGAGGGAGGGAGGGAGAGAGAAGTGAGGTAGAGAGAATTAGAGGGAAAAGGAGATAGAGACAAACAGAGACAGAGATAGACAGAGACAAAGAGAGAAATAGAGAGACAGAGACAGAGTTCTTGAGATCAAGGGAGAGAGAGTCAAATGAAGGGATGGAGATAGAGAGAGAGAGAGGTCTAGAGTGTAAGGGATAAAAATGAGTGAGATAGAGAGAAATAATACAACTTGTTGATTACTGAAATTTGACCTCCTGATTACTGAAATTTGACTATCTAAAATTTGTGAGATCTTCCAAAAACTAGAATTTGCATTATAACTCCTAGAGATCTGAAACCACTTTCAAACATCCTAAAAATATATACATAAAATATAACTTAAAGTATAAGAAAGTAAACGTCCATATGTAAATGTACCCTTAAACCCTCTACCCTGTACCCTTAACCCTCCCTCCCTCTATCTCTCTCCCACTCCCTTCCTCTCTCTCTCTCTCTCAAGTCTCTCCCTCCTACCCCCTCTCCCTCTCTCAAGTATCTATCTCTCACTCATTCACTCCCTCTATCTCTCTCCCCTCTACCATATGCATTAGATCCTCAACCCTCATCTATCTATGTCCCTCCCTCCTCTTCTCTACTTCTCTCTATCTCATTTCTCCCTCTATCTCTCCCTCCATCCATCCCTCCCTCTCTACCCTAATCCCTCAACCCTCTACCCTTAAACCCTTAAACACTCAACCCTAAACCCTTAACCCTTAACCCTTAAACCCTAAACCCTTAACCTTTAACCCTCAAACCCTAAACTCATAAACCCTTTTCCCTCCACCCTCAACCCAATACCCCCTATGCTCAACCCTATACCCTCAACACTTAAACCCTTAAACCCAAGTAAACTCTCTACTCTAATCCCTCAACCCTCAACCCTCAACCCTTAAACCCTAATCCCTCTACCCTCAACCTAAACCCTCAACCTCAACCCTTAAACCCTCTATGCTTAAACCATCTATCCTCTACCCTCTCTGCTCTACCCTATATATTAAACCCTCAACCCTCAATTCTCAACCGTCAACCCTTAATCCCTCAACCCTAGGTAGGTAGGGAAACATAGTTGAGATACAAAGTGATAAAGGGAGACGTAGGTAAATAGAGGGAGAGGGGAGATAAATATAGGTAAAGAGGGAAGGAGACATATAGAGAAGTAGAGAGGGGAGGGAGGGACAGGTAGGGAGGAGATAGAGGTGTGTGTGTGTGTGTGTGTGTGTGTTTATGTGCGAGAGAGAGAGAGGGAGGGAGGGAGGAAGATATAGAGAGTAGAGAGTGAAAGAGGTAGGGAGGAGACACAGTTGAGATATAGAGTGATGGAGGGAGAGGTGGGTAAAGAGAGGGAGATGGGAGATAAAGATAAACAGAGAGGGAAGGAGATGTAGAGAGAGATGATAGATAGAGAGAAGTAAAGAGTGGAGGGATGGAGGGAGAGGAAAGGAGATAGAGGTGAGTATGTGTGAGAGGGAGAAAGAGAGAGAGAGAGTGAGAGGAAGTAAAATGAGGGGAGAGAGGAAGGGGGAGAGAGGAAGTGCGGAGAGAGAAAGAGAGTAGAGAGGCAAGGGGAGAGATAGAGAGTAGAGAGGGAAGGAGAGAGTAAAAGAGAAATAGGGGGGAGGGAGGGAGGGAGAGAGGTAGAGAGAGTGGTAGGTAGTGGCAGGAGAGGTAGGTAGAGAGGGAAGGAGAGAGGGAGTGATAGGAGGGAGAGAGAGAGGGAGAGTGGTGAGATAGAGAGTAGAGAGTAAGGAGAGAATGAGAAAGAGATAAAGAGAGAGAGGGAGGTTGGAGGAGGAGGTAGAAAGGGATAAGTGAGATAGAGAGAGGGAAGGAGGGAAAATGGGATAGAGAGAGAATGGTGATTTAGAGAGGATGGAGTGAGAGGTAGGGATAGAGATAATGGTGAGATAGAGAGGAGAGACAGAGAGAGAAAGAGAGGGATGGAGAGACAGAGAGAGAGGTAGGTAGAGGGAGGGGAAGGAGAGATAGAGAGTAGAGAGGGATGGAGAGAGAGAGTGATGAAGGGAGAGGTAGGTATAGACAGCGAAAGAAAGAGGAGAGATAGAGAGTAGAGAGGGGAGGGAGGAAGAGATATGGAGGGAGATAGAGGTGTGTGTGTGAGAGTGAGAGAGATGGAGAATGGTGAGATAGAGAAAAGGAGCAATTGAGAGAGAAAGAGGGGGGAGGGGGAGGGACAACAATGATAGAGATTGGGAGGAGAGAAAAAAAGAAGGGGAGGGAGGATGAGGTCGAGAGAGGGAGGGAGGGAGAGGAAAGATAGAGAGAGGTAGAGAGGGAAGGAGGGAGGAAGAGGAGAGATAGGGAGAGGTAGAGAGGGAAAGAGGGAGGGAGGGAGTGTTAGGGAGGGAGATAGAGGTTTGTGTGTGTGTGTGTGTGTGTGTGTGTGAGAGAGAGAGAGAGAGAGAGAGAGAGAGAGATAGAGAGATAGAGAGGACAGAGTGAGAGGGAGGGCGAGAGAATTATGAGATAGAGAGACAGTTAGAGAGAAAGAGGGGAAGAGAGGGATAGAGTGAGAGAGAGATGTAGGTAGAGGAGGGAGAGGAGATAGAGAGTAGAGAGGGAAAGAGGTAGAGAGGGATACATAGGTGAGATACAAAGTGATGGAGGGAGAGGTAGGTAAAGAGAGAGAGAGAGAGAGAGAGAGAGAGGAGATAAAGATAAGTAGAGAGGGAAGGACATGTAGATAGATAGAGAAGAGATAGAGAGAAGTAGAGAGGGGAGGGAGGGAGGCAGATGTAGGGAGGAGATAGAGGGGTGTGTGAGAGAAAGGGGAGAGAGGGAGGAAGGGAGAGAGAGAGAGGGAGTGGAGATATAGAGAATAGAGAGGAGAGAGTGAGAGAAATATGATACAAATTGCTGACTACTAAAATTTGACCTCCTGATTACTGAATTTTGACATGCTGATTCCTAAAATTTGACTAAGTCTAAAAATTTTAAGATCTTCCAAGAACTAGAATTTTCATTATAACTCCTAAAGATCTGTAACCACTCTCAAACACCTTGCCTATATACATGAAATATAACTTAAAGTATAAGAAATTAAACGTCCATATGTAAATGTCAACTTATACTAAAATGTTTATTTCATGTATATAGTTTCCTTGAAAGATAACAAGAAGAAAGAGACCAGAAAAAGAGAAGAAAAAAATTTCAATGTAGACTAATGCATTCGCAAAACTCAAAAGCCATGTCAAAACTGAGATATAATGCGAGCGTGTTATAACACGCGTGCGTTATATATTGCTTTGGGAATCCCTGAGCCTTGGGATTGGTATTTTCCTTGGAATACCAACCCAAAGGCTTGGAGGGCATTCCCAACGACCAGAGACGTGTTTTTGCAAATTCTACAATATTTCACATAATCGGGTTCGTGTTGATCATCAGGATTGTACGTGGTTCAATATCAAAGAAATCGAACATCTAGGTAATGTTAGGTTCTAGTGTTTTTTTCATTATAAATTAACCGTTCATTGAAATTTCAAATAAATTACATTTTTAGAAACTAGACTCCATTCTACAATTTTTTTTAAAAAAAATCATTTAGTTTCCAAAATTTGTAGGGGTAGCACGGCCAAAATTTTGTTTTTTAAGAAGTGTCCACTTCGAAAATTAGTAAAAAAAAATATTGATATAAAAATTATAAGAAAAATTGTGCATCAAATACATACTATTAGCTAACTTTTGACCGTAGTGATTTTAAAAATACTAAAAAAAGTCCATCATACGAGGGTCGTACAAGTGTTGCTATGTTATGTTTTTCTGACAAAAATTGCACCAATTTGTGTACGTCCCTCATTTGAACCCCTTACTCTCAACCATTTTCAAAATAAATTAGTAGTTTAGAAAGTTGACTTGGAGCACTTTGATCCTTCTTTTTGTTCCATCTCAAAATTTTGAGTGTAACTATCCTCAATTTCACATCCAAGGTCAATATTTCCTTATTTCAGAAAAAAAGTGTCTACTTAAGCCCCCTTTTGGGAACCATCTTGGTGTACTTACCTTGTGTACTTTTGAAAGGATTAGTAGAAGAAGTAGAATTAAAAGGAGAAGGTGAAGATGGAAAAGATGGAGATGGAGGAGTTTTTGGAGGCTCATCATCACCTTCTTATATTTTCCCTTTGTCCTCCTGATCTTCATGGTCTCCGTGCTTTTCTCACTTAAACGATCCTCCTTTTTCACGGTTCTTTTGTTCTTGCTTTTCTTGATAGAGCTCTTCCACCATAGTCTTCATGTTGAGAAAGGCTCATTGAAAACTTTTCCCATCGATCTCAGAACTTTTTCCAACTTTTGTCTCTTCCATCTTTGATGGTGGAAAAATTCTTTGTTTATTGATCTCAGGATTAATCTCTACAAGCATGTCTTCACCTCGTCAGCTCCTAGATCGCGTTAACATCCACTTCTACAATCACTAGTCAAACAAGCTCTGATACCAAATTGATATGTTAGGATCTATGACCGTTGCTTAGTGAATGTTAATTTATGTAAATGAAATTTAATGCCATTAGCTTAGTTTCCAATGCCTTTAAAAAAGACATTAAATTGATTAAGAAAATAAAAATATGAGAACATAAAAGAGAAGACAAAGACACAAATTGATAATGGAGTTCACCAAACAGCTACGTCTTTGGGTCCCTCTCCAATGAAGTGGCCGATCCTTGATTATGCTCCAAAAGTTGTTTACAAGGCACCTTAAATCTGCTACAAATTCTTTAAAAAGTCTCCTCAGATGCACTGAAGTCTTTAAAATCCTCTCCTTCAAGTACAAATAATTTGGCTATAAGCCCTCTTAAACTATCTCCACAAAGTTGGAATTCTTCCTTCAAAAATTGCCCCTTACAACTACAATGTCCCCCTTTAAATACAGTTTTACATTCTATATGGGGGTTAACAAACATATATTTTCTATATTCCCCATATCTCCTCAATGGTATCAAGACATAATAACCCGGCCAAAATAACCCTAGACATAATAACCTCGTCATAATAACCCAAGGACTAAATAACCCGGGGTCATAATAACCCATGTAATTTATAAATTTTGTTTTCCTTTCTCTATATTCTTACGGGGATATTTTGTCCATGGGTTATTCTGATGACGGGTTATTTTGGCTTGGGTTATTATGACCCTGGGTTATTTTGTCCTTGGGTTATTGTGACCAAATTTTTCTATCCAGGGTTATTTTGGCCGAGTTATTATGTCCTGTAACCCTCCTCAACTAGGCTCTTAAAAATCTAATTAAATCTTTGAACAAATTTAGGCTTTATGTTTCATGGCCTTCCTTATTTCAAGCCCCTTTACCATTATCTTTTAAAATAAGCTTAAAATATTTAATTAAAACCAATTTGCACCATTTTCTATCTAAAGAAATGCATGTGGTGCAATGGTTAGGTGGCATTGAAGGAGGGAGGTCGACGGTTTAAATCGTCGACCCCTCCAAATTAGACATGTTATATTTTAAATAGGTAGCGGCATAGATATTATTCCGATGATATCACGTTCTCTAGCAGTGGTGCATGAATGTAGCAAGGGGGAGGTCTAAGTTTCGAACCTCCCCAACAAACTTTTGAACCGAAAAACCCTGAAGCCGAATGTTGAGGAGCCACGTGGCACCCATCCATTAGGCCACATGGCACCTTATTATTCGCCAATGTCTAAACACATGTCAAAGTTTGATTTGTCATCCTTACTATGTCACTTGCCACATCATATGCCACATGTTGAAATAGGATTAGTCAATGTCTTTTCCATGTCATCTGCACATGCCACATCAACATGCTAACATCATCATTGTATTGCCATGCCATCATGCTGACATGAGCATGGTCAACCCTTTTAGCACACAACTTTGACCTGTCATATCTTGTATGTACAGACTCCAATTGACGCAATTCAAATGGCATCGAAATCATCTCGACAAGCCCTTCGATTTGACACCGTTCTTGTATGATTTTGAGATCATTTTTTTGACCTAGAATCTTCATCTAAAATCTCTATTTTGGTTGAACTTTGATTGAGCCTAACTTGGGCATACGGACTCCTTTCGACACGATTCAAGTTGTGTTGGGTTCATATCGACGAGCTCTTTGACATGGTGTCGATTCTTGGAGCATTTGGAACAGTGAATATATCAACCTGGATCAGTCCTCCCCACTAGAGAGATTTTGGACGTCTGAAAGCTTGATTGCATAGAGTAAGTGAGGGTACAGCTCCCTCACTTTTCCAACCTCCATCCATTTTTCTTTGCTAGGATTCATCCCTTTCAATGTAATATCCCTTGCTCAAGCTGATTTCAAATAACTGATTTGTGCCTCAAGGAATATTGCCAAACACTTGTTGTGCAAAGTGGTAGTTTGTTGTTATGATGTTTCAGTTTGCTGACTTGTGTGAAATTTGAACATAAAATGATGCAACTTGCCTTGAAAAGAATGCTAAATGATTAAACTATCAGTTAAGCATGAAATGCAATTGTTTTTGTGTTTTTTGAATGCAATATATGACTAATGCAAGTGTAAATCAACACCTACAACCAATTGACATTTTGTCAAACAATTGGCATGCAAACTAATATGTTGATTATGTATGCTATAAGATAGATATTTCAACAAACATATGGCATGCAACATACATCTCCTCTATTTGAGTGCAATCCAAAGTACAATGATGTTATGTATTTTCCAAGACTCTTGGCTTACAAGAGATATACAAACAATGCCAAATTTGATTCGAAATAATCATCTACAGCAGCAACACTAAATGCCTAAGATGACAATGCAAACTACTTTAAATTGCAAGAGGAACCTAGTTATAACAACGCCCAATGATGATGATGATGAAACAATCAATATCCAATGAAATGAGCTCCTTCCTAGCCCAAGTCGATGCCTTCTCCTAGCCGCCCCTATTCTGAAGTAGAATGACAATATAAAATTATATGCAGCCTCCAAGTCTCCTCTCAAGCACCAAAATATCATCACAATTCCCTCATAGATGGAGCACTCCAATTAGGAAAAGAAATTGATGCACATATGGGCCTCCACGAATGAAATCGTGGTCTCAATGAAGCTGCTATGATAACTAAAAATGACTGATATTTAATCTGAATAGGTAAGATGCAAATTGACCCCCTATATAGCAAAATTTGATGAAGACTCCAAGCACAAAATGTCTCCAAATCGAACCTCCAATCAAACTTAGCAAAATTGGCCCTTGGCCACAAATTTTGGCACCAAATGAAAGGACTAAGATATCCCTTCCAATCTTAACCCTTCGGAGGATATTTCACCACCTTAGTTATGCTAATCTATGGGAGTTTTCATTCCCAAAGACCAAGTAGATAATCTACATAAACCCTTGGCTCCACAAAGACTCATCAAAATGCAAATGACAATAACTAGATGCCTAGAAGCTTGACTCTTCTTTTATACTTTTTTTCAATCCAACTTCAAGAAGCTTCTAGAACATAATATTATTTTATTTTAGTGACTTTATGATATAATATTTTATTTGAGTCACTATATTAAATTAATTAAATATAAGGTTACTTTTTTATATTAAATTATTTAATAACCTTATAAAATAATTAACTTAATAATTTCTCCCCTATTTCTCCAATTAGCCTTCGGGAGCATAAAGGCTAAATTATCATCATGATGGCCACTAAATTATCATCATGATGGCCACTAGGAAGGGATGGCATTTCTAAGGTACTCAATAGCACCCCTTCATGAAGTTATGACATTTCTATCCAGGATGACATCTTCCTGGAACTCGTTCATGTACTCAAGTGATAGATCATCAACAGAAGGAATCTAAACATCAGCCTTCTCATCCAATACCATTGGAGGTTCATACAACTTTAAATTCTCCACATTAACCATTGATGTAGATATGCATATAAGGAGGTAGATTTAGGCAAAAAGCATTAGTATCAATCTTTTCTAAGATCTCAAAGGTACCATACCTGATCAGCTTGAGCTACTTCCCTTTGCCTTGCATTCTTTCTTTATTGATGTGTAACCAAACTTTTTCACCAACCTAAAATTGATGATCAACACGATGCTTATCATGTCAGGCTTTGTACTTTGTTTGGCACTTCTCCAACTCTGCTTCAACTGCCTGATGGACTGCTTGGATTTTCTGGATGAACTTCAAGGCCTTGTCTGCATCATGATGTTCATCTTTAACATTTTCCTTCCTAAAAGCAAAATCCATAGGTGTCTTTAGCAGATAACTGAAACAAGTCTCAAAAGGAGATCTTTGAGTAGAAGAGTGTGTTGCATGGTTGTAAGCATGTTGCACATAATGTAGACTCTCATTGTACAACGTAGAATGCTTACTGCAATAACCTCTGAGAAGATGCACAACTGTCATGTTTACTACCTTTGTATGTCCATTAGTCTGCAGATGGAAAGTTGTACTTTTCTTTAGTCTAGTGTCCATGAGTTCCCACAATGTTGACCAAAATTCCCCCAAGAATTGAGAATCTCAATCTGATACAATAGAATAAGGAAGCTCAAAATGAACCCATACAAACTGAAAGTACAAGTGTTGTTATTTCAGTTGTGACTTGTTTTTTACAAGGCATTAGAATGCACATTTTTCTGAACTTATCCACTACCACAAATAGATAATCATGTCCCTTCCTAGACATGGGTAGTCCCCCAACAAAGTCCATTGAAACACTTTCCCATGGATGGGATGGTATAGAAAGAGGTGTGTACTACCCTAAATTCCTATTACTAGGTTTACTTGTTGCACACATTACACATCCTCTAATGTACTTGGATACAGTTTCTTGCTTACGAGGCCAATAACAATATTTATGTAGTTGTGACATTGTTTTGCTTACCCCAAAGTGTCCAGCAATCAATGATGTATGTGCTTCTCTAATTACCTGTGCTCATTCATCTTATGGAATACATAACTTCCCTAAATGATACAGTAATTTGTCTTGCACATAGTAGTCTATCTCTTCTACATGTTTTCCTTGAATTAATGTTGCATATATATCCTTAAAGTCTTTGTCATTAGCATATTGTTCTTGATAACTTTCATGTGCCATTGAACTACTTTGAAGAATAATTATAGCATTTGTAGGAGGCCTAGATAACATATCTGCTATTTTGTTTTGAACCCCTTTTTTATATTTTATAACCAAATGAAACTATTGTAAAAAATCCATCCAACTAAAGTGCCTGCTTTGTTGCAATTTAGATTGTGAGTGCAAATATTGAAGTGGTTGATGATCTGTGTGTATTATAGTTTCCTTACCCATTAGGTAGTGTTTCCACTTCTTTACACTTTGAACTAATGCATATAGTTCTTTATCATATGTGGGATAGTTACTTACCGCAGATGTGAAAGTTTCAGAATGAAGGCGGATAGGTTTACTTCCTTGCATGAGTACTACTCCCATGGCAAATCCATTGGCATTTGTTTCAATTTCGAACGGTTGTTGCCGATCCAGTAGAACCATAACTAGTGTAGTGCTTAAATTTTCCTTTAAAGTATCAAAGGCCTTTTGTTGTGGACCTCCACACTGGAAAGATTTCTTTACACTTATTAGTGCATGCAATGGAGATGCTATGTAGAAGTTAGCTATGAACTTTCTCCAATATTGTACTGCACCTAGAAAACTTCTGACTTCTATAACTATACTTGACTTTGGCCAATTTATAATGACTATGACCTTTGCAAGATCCACTTTCAAGTGACCTACAATATAGCCTAATTGTAGTAGTGATTTCTTAGCAAATTCACATTTTGACATCTTTACGTACAAATTTTCTTTTCTCAATACATCCAGTACTTTTCTTAGATGCTCTACATGTTCTTTCCACTAAATACAAGTATATCATCCAAATAAACTATGACAAAATCATTTACGAATGGATGAAAGACATCATTCAGGACTCTCATAAAGGTAGTTGGTGTAATACAAAGCCCAAAGGGCATGACCAACCACTCATACAGTCCCTATTTTGTCTTAAATGCAGTTTTCCATATATCATTATTTGCAATTCTTATTTGATGATATCCACTACGCAAGTCTAACTTAGTAAAATAAACTCCATGTTTCAAGTGATCAAGTAAATCATCTATTCGAGGAAGAGGATGCGTGTTCTTTACCGTTATCTTGTTTAGGGCTATGTAGTCGATGCATATTCTCCATGACCCATCCTTCTTTAGCACCAAGACAATTGGAGAACCACAAGGAAAGGTACTTGGACGAATAACTCCTTTCTCAACCAACTCCTGAACTTGATTTTTGATTGCCTCATTCAGCATAACTGATAGATGGCACATGTCAATGTTTGGAAGAGGCACATCCTGTTGTAGCTAGATTTCATTTTGTATCTCTTTCTTTGGTGGCAATACACTGGTTTCCTAAAATAAATCATCACAAGGAGAAACTACTTTGACCAATTCATCTTTGTGCTTTAGATCACACCCTTTGAATGCCTCGGATTTATCATCCTTTTTGGCTTTTACAATCATCAATGCAAATTTCTTGCTAGCATTGACTAGCCTCTTCATTTGTCTAGTATTCACCAATGTTAGATTAGTCTTAATCTTATGTGCACGTACAATGAATTCTTTACCACCCTTAAAAAGGTGATATTTGTTTTCTCCCCTATAAAAGATTCCTTTCCAATCATAAAGATAGGGACTCCCTAGCACAAGGCCACAAATATCTTAAGGGACCACATCAACTTCTACCTCATCTATGAAATTTGTAGTGATAGCAAATCTTAACTTACATTGCTTTGTTACCTGTAATTGTGCATCATTGCAAACCCATCCAAGTGGATATGGCTTCGGACGAGGTGTTGTAGCCAAGTTGAGTTTCTTTACAACTTCTTCAAGTATTAAATTTACTTGAGATCACATATCAAACAAAGTATCAACCTTAGTATGCTCTATTACAACCCGAATATGAAATAACTCATTTCTATGCTTATCAACCTTAGGTGGAGAAGATTATTTACTTGCACTTGCACTTGCACTTGCACTTGCATTTGAAAAACTTGTATTAGCATAAAGAGATATACCTTTTCCTTTACCTTGGATCCCGACAACAACAATCTTTGTCTTGTCCCCGGAGTCAAATCCAAGATCTTGTTGTGCTACAGCAACAATCTTATTTTTGCCTTTATTTCCGCCATACTTTTTTGGCCTTCGTTCTGGATGCAATTTCCAGCACTTTGAATCATCATGCCTCTCCTTGCAATGGGAGCATGTGGGCTTATCACCCTCCTTGATGGTAACTGTCTTTTTACCCTTTCCTTTGCCCTTGGGTTTACCTTCAAGCTTAGATGGCTTCTTGACAGAATTGTCATTGAAACTACTCTTACCTCTTGACTCCAAATGTGCGGCTTGTACACAAACTTTATCCAAATTATTAGGATTTAAAACCAAAATGGTATGCCTTAAGTAAGAGTGAAGACCACCTATATACTTGAGCAATGTGTCCTGGGTGTATAATGGAACATTAAGTGCAATGGCCTACTTCCTAAATTCACGAGTATAGTCTTGGACAAATTGACTTTTCCCTTGCCTTAAAGTTTTCAAGCTCTAGTTAACTATTGCATATGGCCTAAGGGATAAAACTGCTTTTTTAAGGGCAACTTTAAACTCCATCCAAGTTAATTTGACACTACCATGTTGAGCAATTTTTGCTTGATTTTTACTCTCCCACCAAGTGAGAGTGGTTCCTCCCAACCAAAGAGTAGCTAATTGGATTTTAGAAGCATCATCTAAGAGACCTTGAATCCTACAATATACTTCTACTTGTTGAGCCTAATCATCTAGGTTCTGAACATTCAACTCTCCACAATATTTAGTTAGTTCAAACTTTACATCCAACTTGATTACAGGCTTATGTGCACTTTTGAAAGGATTAGCAGAATAAGTAGAATTAGAAGGAGAAGATGGTGAAGATGGTGAAGATGGAGAAGATGGAGATGGAGTTTTTGGAGGCTCATCATCACCTCCTTCTCTTTTCCCTTTGTCCTCCCAATCTTGATGCTCCCCATGCTTTTCTCGCTTCGACGGTCCTCCTTTTTCACGCTTCTTTCGTTCTTGCTTTTCCTAATAGAGCTCTTCCACCATAGCCTTCATGTCGAGGAAGGCTCGTTGAAAACTTCTCATTGAGCTCTAAATTTTTTCCAGCTTTTGTCTCTTCCATCTTCGATGGTGGAAAAGTTCTTCATTTACCGATCTCAAGATTAATCTCCGCAAGCGTGCCTTCACCTCGCCGACTCCTAGATCATGTTAACATCCACTTATGCAATCACTAATCAAACAAGCTCTGATACCAACTTGATCTGTTAGGATCTATGATTGTTGCTTAGTGAATGTTAATTTATGTAAACGAAATTTAATGTCTTTAACTTAGTTTCCAATGCTTTTATAAAAGACATTAAAATGATTAAGAAAATAGAAATATGAGAACATAAAAGAGAAGACAAACAAATTGATAATGGAGTTCACCAAACGGCTATGTCTCCAGGTCCGTCTCCAACAGAGTGACCGATCCTTGATTATGCTCCAAAAGTTGTTTACAAGGCACCTTCAATCTGCTACAAAGTCTTTACAAAGTCTCATCGGATGTTAATGAAGTCTTTAAAATCCTCTCTTTCAAGTACAAATAATTTGGCTATAAGCCCTATAAAACTATCTAAACAGAGTTGGAATTCTTCCTTAAAAATTGCCCCTTACAACTACAATGTCACCCTTTAAATACAATTTTACATTCTACATGGGGGTTAACAAACATATATTTTCTATATTCCCCATATCTCCTGAACAAGGCTCTTAAAAATCTAATTAAATCTTTGAACAAATTTAGGCTTTATGTTTCATGGCCTTCCTTATTTCAAGCCCCTTTACCATTATCTTTTTAAATCGACTTAAAAGATTTAATTAAAACCAATTGCACAATTTGCTATTTAAAGGATTGCACGTGGTGCATTTGTGATTAGGTGGCATTGTAGGAGGGAGGTCGGCAATTTAAACCGTTGAACCCTCCAAACTAGACATGTTATATTTTAAATAGGTAGCAACATAGATATTATTTCGAGGATATCGCGTGCTCTAACAGTGGTGCGTGAATGTAGCAAGGAGTGGGGGGTAGGTCTCGGTTTTAAACCTCCCCAACAAACTTTTGAACTGACAAACCCCGGAGCCGCCTACCGAGGTGCCACATGGCGCCATCCATTGGGCCACGTGGCACCTTCTTATTCGCCATTGTCTAGACACATGTTAAAGCTTGATTTGTTGTCCTTTTTACATCACTTGCCACATTGGATGCCACAGGGGGTAGGTCAATTTCCAACCTCCCCAACAAACTTTTGAACCAACAAACCTCAAAGCCACCTGTCAAGGTGCCACATGGCGCCCATCCATTGGGCCACGTGTCACTTTATTATTCGCCATTGTCTCAACATGTGTCAAAGCTTGATTCGTCGTCCTTACTATGTCACTTGCCACGTCAGATGCCGCATGTCAAAATAGGATTGGTCCACATCTTTGCCACGTCACCTACACCTGCCACATCAACATGTTGATGTCATCATGTTGACATCAGCATGGTCGACCCTTTTACCACAACTTTGACCGACCATATCTTGTTCGTACGGACTCCAATTGACGCAATTTAAGCAACGTCATAATTGTCTCAACGAGCCCTTCAATTTGACCTTCTTGTCTAATTTTAAGAAGATCATTTTTTGACCTAGAATCTTCATCTGGAATCTCTATTCTACCCAAACTTTGACTGAGCCTAACTTGGGCATACGAACTCCTTTCAACACAATTCAAGTTGTGTTGAGTTCGTGACAATGAGCTCTTTGACATGGTGCCAATTCTTGGAGCATTTGGAATAGTGAAAATATCCACCTGGATCACTTAACATAAAGATGTTAAGATATGTGAAAGGGACACTTATCATACACTTGGGAGGTCCTAAGTTTGAGTCCTAGCTGTTCCATGAAAAAATAGCATGATTTGGCTTAACAGGGGCATTGGAGAAATAAGCCACCCCCAAACCATAATGAGTATACCAAAAAGTTTCAATCACAAAAAGTCAAAAGCTCAATGGTGCTCTCTAATAGAGCAGCCCTACATACACATAAAAGGTGCTAGACTTCAATCCTAACCAATCCATAAAAAGTAACACATCCTCCACAAAATACAAAGATCTTTCAACATCAAACCTCTCAAGCTTTACCTCCTTTGTTTGAGCACAAATTGAGTTGCCTAACAGTGAAAGTATGTACCTCGTAATGGAGATCACATAGCCAAAGCCAAACAGGGGCAAAGGTGTTATAATACACCTCATTGATCAATATAGGAAGTAAATGGAAAAGCCACCCATGTACAGTGCCAAAAGAAAGATCTCAAATACCAAATTAATGTCTTAAACATAATATAAAAAATTAAGTCATTGTTTAGTATGAGACGCCATGAACAAAATAACAAAATATTGGTACATAAAACATACCCCAGCTCAATTGATGCAAGCACCCAATATGCAATTACAGCAGATTGAGTCCATTCATTACCAGAGATTTCTTCAAGTTAATCGCTATGCAGGTGACTCAAATTCATGCACCACCTATGCTGCCTAATATCAATGGATTAAAACCAGGTATAATAATGCAAAATGAGTAGAAAGTCGTTATGGGTGCAGGAAAAAAAATGATCACGGTAAATTGTATCTTATTGTTGACAATTGGAAAACTACAAATAGGTAGCTCTGTTTGCAAACGACATTTGTATAGTTGGTCCCAGACATACATAATTGCCATTGTTAAGTTTCCACTGTCGCCCTAAAAGAGTGGGGAAGATTTTAAGACACCAAAAGAACAGATGATATGGTCGATTAAAAGTCAAAAGGAAGAGAGTTTCAAGGAATTAAATGACCCCTGTGGAAACTTACAATGTCAAACCAAAATAGTTTCAGCTTGAAAAGAAAAAGCTATAACAAACCACTAAATGTCATTGAAATCAGGCAACCACATTGCTTCTGAAATAAGTAATAGCATTAAACAACTTATACTCATCTTGGTACAAAATACAACCAAAAAACATTTTTTCTCCAAGTACACCTGAACTACTACCCCATTCAGCAGAAGAGCTGTTCTTAATCTCAAAACCAACAAAATGACATGTACATGACTTCACTTATTTAAACCGCATTAGGTGTTGTACATCTTCCACACGCATTTGGCGTTGCTCCTTTTCAGATTTATTGAATGCAGAACTTGCTAGCTTCCGTTTCCTCTCTTGCATTTCTAATATGCTTTCCTCAACACTGTCTTTCACAACTAGTCTGCGCACTCTGACAGCTCTTGTCTGCCCAATTCTATGTACTCGATCCATTGCTTGATCTTCAGCAGCAGGATTCCACCATGGGTCAAACATGTACACGTCAGAAGCAGCAGTTAAGTTTATACCTACTCCTGCAGCTTTTAGACTTGCTAAGAGAATGGTTGGGCTCGTCAGATTTGTTGATGCAAATGCTGTAATAGTTGCAGCCCGCTTCTTTGAAGGCATAGACCCATCTAAACGAACAAACTTGAAGCCTTCTCTCTCCAAAGGCTCCTGCAAGAGATCCAGCATTTTCCGGAACTGTGAGAAAATAACAGATTTTTTTGTTGGATCATCATTGCGGGACTCTTTTAAAAAGGATATTAGAGCATTGACTTTTGAGCTATTTGCTGATTTATTTGGTTTTACATCATCCTCTGCAGCCTTTGGTGAACTGAAAAGATCAAACTCTGTAAGTTCCTTGCGACACATTGGACAACGTGGCTTGTCATGTTTCAGTGTTTTCTCAATGCACCTCTTGCAGAATACGTGTGAGCAAATAGTTATAATTGCCTCTGTTGGTGGTGATAGACACACTGGACAATCGAAATCATCTCCATCTTGCAAAATCAACAGTAGTTTTTTAAGCAAATCAGGATTGCTTGAAGCATCTGCAACAACATGCAAACCAAAACAATATTAAACTTCGTTCTATTAGCTAAGATATAAGCCCAACTATGATCCCACATTTGCCAAAGGCGTATTCCACAAATTAGATTATCTTTACTAACAAAGAGACAAGTAAGCATTTGCATTGAACTGCAAGCACCAAATATCTTTTTTTATCTTTAGTGCAACTCTTAACTTTACAGCATTCACTGCTCTCTTTTCTCGTCACCTTTCTATTCAATATATGAATTAAAAGATAGCAAACAAGAAAATTTGGAATAATCTTTTTGTATTTCAACTCAGGTTAGTTGTTGAATATTTGTACAAATCAAGTGCTGCCTGTGCTTCTTGCCACTCAATATTAAATGCACAGTTTTAGCTGATAAAAAAAGGAAGCAAGTTTCAAATCTCAGCTCTAGTGTTGATTTCAAATGCCAAAATTTAACAGGTCCGGAACTAGAAATGTTTCTTCTATGCAAAAAAATAAATCATGACAAATTAAAACACTAAGATGACAAGTGAACTATAAATTGTAAAAAGACAATAAAATTAACCCCATTTGATACAAGGGTTGGATATTTTAAAGGAAATATGAATGAATCAATAACTGGATACATGGTGACAAACCTCAACAATTACTATGAAGAATATCATCAACAAAGTCACCCCAAAATGCGCTGCTCTAAATTGAAAGAAAATTAACCAAGGTAACATGTTTCAACTATGAGCAAAGGAAAATAAAATTAAGTATCAAAGGGAAGAATGCATGTGTTCAAGCTAAATGTAAAACAGGAACTAGTGTCTTCTAATGGCTCCTGCTTTCAGAAAGACCTCCAAAACATTAACCATTCAGGATTCTTTTGTAAAGAAAATGTGACAAGACAACTACAGGTTCCAACTACAGGCAGGGGAAATTAAAATTAAGTGTCAAATGGAAGAATGCATGTGTTCAAGCTAAATGTAAAACAGGAACTAGTGTCTTCTAATGGCTCCTGCTTTCAGAAAGACCTCCAAAACATTAACCATTCAGGATTCTTTTGTAAAGAAAATGTGACAAGACAACTACAGGTTCCAACTACAGGCAGGGGAAATTAAAATTAAGTGTCAAATGGAAGAATGCATGTGTTCAAGCTAAATGTAAAACAGGAACTAGTGTCTTCTAATGGCTCCTGCTTTCAGAAAGACCTCCAAAACATTAACCATTCAGGATTGTCTGGTAAAGAAAATGTGACAAGACAACTACAGGTTCCAACTATGGGCAGGGGAAATTAAAATTAAGTGTCAAATGGAAGGATGCATGTGTTCAAGCTAAATGTAAAACAGGATCTAGTGTCTTGTAATGGTTCATGCTTCCAGAGAGACACCCAAAATATTAACCATTTGGGAACTTCTAGTCTTAGCATAGTTTTTGAACAAATGTCAAAAGCTAATATCAGCAGTTGAAGTCATTTAGAAAAGGATTTGCCTGCTGAAAGGCAACAGCATGGATTGTCCTCTAGATAAGGATAAACATTATTTACAGAAACCAGATGCAGCCTGCTTTACTGCCAATTTCTAGCTATACCGTCAAAGAGCAAAACAGTTAGTTACTCTTCCAAGCAACAGAATATTTATATATCATTTAACATACTGTTATTAACTTAAGTTGTTCAACTCAGAGGCTTTGGTTCAATCTATCATTTCAAAACCTTGAATGCATTAGCCTTCCATACACAAACCTATATGGTCAGTAGCTAAACATGCATTTATTGGCATTTTGGACCTTAAAATGGGGAAGTCTTTTCTAAAGATTTTTGTTGTGCAAAATAATGTCAAACATCAGAAGCATACAAATAAAATTTAGTCAGATGTATAAAATATGTCGATATGGCACCAGCCCTCAACTTCATGTATTTCCTAGCATTTATTACCGTTGATTCATGAAAACTTTAAACATGTTATTGTTTTGATAAATGTCTTGATGTAATCATTGACTTCTAAAGCAAGGTGAAACCAAGAAATAGAGAAAACTGTTAGCTCCTCAAGATCTTATACTTAGAACAGCTAACAAGTTAGACCAATTAAGAAAGTCATATACTGAATGCAAATGCTAAAGGACAAACTTGTCATCTGCAAGAGATAATATATGCAGAACATTCATAGGATTGCAATCTACTCAAATGAATCTAAGCTCAAGTAGCATTTTTGCAGCTGCAAGGGAAGAGATAAAGGTATACTAATTAAATTATGAAAGCAACTTTACCAAAAGAATTACAAGACGCCAATTCACAACAGAAAATCCAAACATAAAAGATTTAGTTGATACTGATTTCGAGGTTCTTTCTTCAGCATTCTAAAAATACAATAAAAGTAAATATACTTTTTATACCTCAAACAGTTGCAACCCTGGCCTATGTTCAGATAACAACAAAAAGTTCAGCACACAAAATGTTCACAAATGTTAAGAAATGCAGAAATACGTGTATTCTACCTTCCAATTTTAAAGATGACATAAGTAGTTCCACATCAGATGGACACAAAGATGGATCATCACAAAGTTGGCGTAGTCGCAGAAGTATTTGAAGCACAGTTGAATAGTTATTTAGCACAGTGCCCGAATTAATAAAATGTTGAACAACTTTTTTTCCTTCTGCTTCTAAACGATCATAAAGCTGGCGTTCCTCATGGGACAGTTCTACTGAATGGATCTCTACAAATTTAGGTGGAAGTTCTACCAGTCTCTGTCCATTGACTTTCATTTCTTTGGTTCTTCTGAGAGCAATGGTCTCCATCAGGGCCTGCATAAAATAGAAGACAGATTAGAATATAAGAAAAAAATAACTCCAAACCTATACCAATATCAGATTAAGCCAATCGGTTGTGTTTTGTATGACTTGCATGTAACAACAAATTGTGTAGCATCTATTTATGTACATCTCTTGAGACAGACATTATAAAGGCCAAAATATTGGCAAACCTGTAAAAATGGCCAGTTATATGTTGCAAAGGATTAAAAGCAATGCATCAAAAGACAAATTATTAGCAAAACAAGTATCCAAATTTATTGAAGTTGCATATATGTCCAAGTTGGCCACGATATGCCCAGGGATACTGCAATTTATTATCAACTTATAAAAATATCAGAGGCTAGATGCTAGGTAACCAAATTACCAGGATACAGATGCAGATAGGACAGTATTCTAGAAACCTTAGGATGCGTGTTAGAATTATTGTCATTGATGTCAAAGGCAATTAGACATTTGATGGTGAAGATTGATGGCAAGTTTATCATGATGCAATTCACTTGACAAAGAGGTAGAAAACACATTATTACAAGGGCAGATTTAACCTCACATGGCAAAATTAAAAACATATTAATAGCTGGTCAACCTCCCTCTATCATGGTGCCTTTATTGAAGTTAAAGAAAATTAAATTAAATGGATTTTAACTTGGGCCGACCTGCCTAGTGTGGCGACCACTTTAGAGGTGTTTAAATCATAGAAGCAATAATCTGCAAAAAATCCCAATTAATCCTGATTTTCAAAAAAATCTGCAGGCTGGACGATTTTTTCCCCAATTTTTTCCCATTTCAAAATGCAAAATTGCCAAAAAAATGTGTTTAAAACCTGCAACAAAATGTGAATAAAATCACGCTGATTTTCACATGAAAATAAACCATGAGACCATAGCTTGTTGCTTACTATTATGCTTTGATAGATTTTTTCCAAGCATCCATAGCTTGTTCGAAAGCACTTGTTTTAGGCTTTTAGCCATAGCAACAAGGCAGTGAAATGTTTGATAAAATGCTTTGGTAGACATGCATGAAAAATGTGGTAGCATAGACAAGTCAGTGAACTGTTTGAAAAAATGCCTCAAAGAAATGTGGTCTCATGGTGATGGAATGCCATGACGAATGCCATGGCAAGCAAATTGCTATGGATTGTCATGGCATTGCTATGGATTGCCATGCCATGATGGTGATGGAATGCCATGGCAAGCAAATTGCTATGGATTGTCATGGCATTTCTTTGAGGCAATTTTTCAACCAGTTCACTGCCTTGTCTATGCTATTGCTTACTATTATGCTTTGATAGATTTTTTCCAAGCATCCATAGCTTGTTCGAAATTACCTGTTTTAGGCTTTTAGCCATAGCAGCAAGGCAGTGAACTGTTTGATAAAATGCTTTGGTAGACATGTACGAAAAATGTTGTACCATAGACAAGGCAGTGAACTATTTGAAAAAATGCCTCAAAGAAGTGGTCTCATGGTGATGGAATGCCATGACAATCCATAGCAATTTGCTTGTCATGGCATTCCATCACCATGAGACCACATTTCTTTGAGGCATTTTTTTCAAACAATTCATTGCCTTGTCTATGCTATTGCTTACTATTATGCTTTGATAGATTTTTTCCAAGCATCCATAGCTTGTCCAAAAGCACCTATTTTAGGCTTTTAGCCGTAGCAGCAAGACAATGAACTGTTTGATAAAATGCTTTGGTAGACATGTAATAATGTGGTAGCATAGAAAAGGCAGTGACCTGTTTGAGAAAATGCCCCAAAGAAATGTGGTCTCATGGTGATGGAATGCCATGACAATCAAAATGCCTCAAAGAAATGTGGTCTCACGGTGATGGAATGCCATAACAATGAATGATGGGATGCTAGGAGACCACATTTCTTTGAGGCATCTTTTCAAACAGTTCACTGCCTTGTCTATGGCTTGTCTATGGATTGTTATGGAATTCCATCACCATGAGACCACATTTCTTTGAAGCATTTTTTTCAAACAGTTCACTGCCATGTCTATGGCTTGTCTATGGCTTGTCATGACATTCCATCACCATGAGACCACATTTTTCATACATGCCTATCAAAGCATTTTATCAAGCAGTTCACTACCTTGCTGCTATGGCTAAAAGCCTAAAACAGGTGCTTTCGAACAAGCTATGGATGCTTGGAAAAAATCTATCAAAGCATAATAGTAAGCAATAGCATAGACAAGTAAGTGAACTGTTTGAAAAAAATGCCTCAAAGAAATGTGGTCTCTATTAGTTTTAGAATCAGATTTGACAGAAAAACAGAAATAATACAACACATGAACAATAGAACACAGCATATACCCTAGGAAAACCCTCCTTGAGGGAGAAAAACTCAGCCACAATATATCACTTATATATTGAATAAAAGAGCAGCAAATTGTTTTACAATTAGGCCACACACTAGGCTGAACTGATGCAATGATTATAGCACCTCTCTAGATGCAAATACACAAGCAATAATGAATATTGATCTGCCTGAAGCAAGTATAGATCTGCTGTATGAAGTCGAACTCCTCCCTGAATTATGCGAACTTGTCTTGAAATTAAATTGGATGCCAAATGAATGTGAGTCGCCTTGTATTTATACAATTCAATATGTCTTTTCATGAAGTGTCGGCTTCTTTCACCAATTGAGACAACTTCTCAAAATAAGATGTCTTTTTGTTAAGTCGGCCTCAATAAAAATATAAATTATTATTTTGAAGTGAGGCATCACTTCTCCAAAGTTGGCCTCATTGAATTATTTAATATATATATATTGCAAATTTATAGGAGAAAGAAATCTCCCGCCGCTACTTACATCAACAGTCTCGTGGTGATGGAATGTCATGACAAGCAAAACTTTTAGCCATAGCAGCAAGACAGTGAACTGTTAGATAAAATGCTTTGGTAGACATGCATGAAAAATGTTGTAGCATAGACAAGGCAATGAACTGTTTGAAAAAATGCCTCAAAGAAATGTGGTCTCATGGAATGCCATTACAAGCAAATGCAATTGGCAGCTGCTCCTAGTTATTAGTTATGCAATGTGAAGTAATTGCATAACTGCTTAGGTTGACTTTGTAAAAACTATATTGTAATTGAAATTTTGCCATCTATCAACATCTAGTTATTAGTTATGCAATGTGAAGTAATGCTTTGAGTTTGAAAGATGTGCAATGCAATATAATCAGCGATATGAATATAAACTATAAAAATCTATTTTTTACAATTCATTAGTTGAACTCTTTATTTTATTTGCTCTCTATATCTCTCTATGCTATGGAAATGCCTTTCAATTTCAAAAAAAATAGTTATTATCTCTTGTTCTACAATTTTTTATGTTTTTTTTTAAATCTGATTTTTTCCCGATTTTTTCAAAAAATCTTATACTTTTTGGTTTGCCAATTTTTCCCTCAAAATATTTTTGCTGCTATGGACTTTAAATAAAATAAATTCATTTGTTTTTGTAAGGGTCAACCTCCCTAATGGAGCGCCCAATTTTTGATGTGAAGCGGTGCATATAAATTAAAGGTTGCCTCCCTTTGTGATGGACATGTCTTTCCATAAGGTTACCCTCCTTCATGAAGATAGATATGAAGATTGTAAAACATGGTGAAGGGTGTGTGTTGAAATACAAGTTATATCATACAAGAACAAATAGATTTGAAGAGCAGAAATTTATTTTGAGGAGCAAAATTTTGTAGGAGATTTATTCTTCAAGAAGACAAAGATTTTGTTGTTCAGAAGGTCAGTGCCTCTCCATAGAAGAGATTGCTGGAGATTGGTGTCCAGTCGGTTGGTGCCTATTTAGACAAAGCAAGGATTGGTGTCTCCAATAGGTTGGTGCCTACAAACTTTGTAAGAAGAGTTTTATATAAGCAATATTTTGTCATGGTTTTCTCCCGAAAGGGTTTCCACGTAAATCGTGTGTTCTTCTTTCTTGTGTTATTTATTGTTGATATGGTGCAATTGATATTATCGTGTTTGTTAATTGAAAAAGTAAAAGATTGGTTTATATTGATTCACCCCCCTCTTAGCATAAGTGTGTGTTTCATCAATACACTGTGGCACTAACAAGTCCATAATGTATATATTTATAGAGGGTTATTTATGTGTGTGAGAGTTTATTTATTGAAAAAGTAAAGAAGATTTATTCAAAATAAATTGTGGCCTTGGAGCAGCAAGAGACAATATGCTCAACAAAATTGTGGAGAATAGAAGTGTTGCTCTTCATTGTTAAAAATCAATTAAAATCAGGCGGATTGATCATTCCTTGATTCACAACTATTTTTTGAATCAGCATCTTTTATAATTTATTATTAAGAATCAAAGTTGACTCGATGTGTGGACACAAGTATTAATTTGAGGTGTTACCATCCTACAAGGGAGTTCCCATTTGCTATCATTAGACCACTTGGTGCTCACTCCCTATTGGCTTGTTTTGCCACCTCCACCCTCTCCCTAAATCTATAAAAACTCACTACCTAGCTTATATTATTGCTCTTGTTGTAGCTTCCTTTGGTGAGCTCCTAGTGGAATTTTGTCATCCTAACATTTGCATCTCTCTCAAAATCATTGGTTTGCTTTTGTTTATGCATTTACAACTTTTGTAGTTTAGAATCTCCTCACATAAGAAAGTTCTTGGGTTATTCATTTGTTTCAAATATCTAACATGGTATCAAAGATTTTGTTCAGAGTTTTGAGTTCTTAAATTCTTGATTGAGAGATTGGAGTTTTCTACATGATCTTGTAAATTCCCATATGCTCTTCTCTTGCATTTTGAACAATCTAGAGAATCAAAAAGAATTATGATGATATATTAACCTCTTTTTTGCATATGTGTTTTTTGTGAGATCTGGTGATTGCAACTATTCTAGTTATTGTGACAACTTTTTTTATTATTCCAATGCATTTGGGAGGCTTGAGAAAGTTAGAAATAGCTTTCATTTCACTTGATTTAGACACAATAAGACACAATAGTAAACAAGGGTTTGAAACTCAAATCTAGCAAACAACTTTCATACGAGGCGTCTTTAGACCAAAAATACCTCACCATTATGTCCAAAAGGCCCAAAAACCCTTATTTTGATCTATAATTTGCCCTATTTTGTTGTTGGGTGAATCTAAGTCAAAAAAATTGCCAAGAGGGTTGAACGACCCCACTAGCATGCAAATTGAAGCAAAAAAATTCAAAAAACAAAATCCCTTTATGTGTTGCGCTCATAAAACTAAGGGCTAAGCCCTGCACTTCAACCCCTTCATAGTCGCGAGCTCTTGTAACCGCCAACAGCTTCACAATAAGCCACTAGGTTGCAATTTGGTAACCGCTAGCAGCCTCAAATTAAACCGCCAACTAATTTTTAAAGTGTTGTCCGAACTCTGCCCTCCCTCCACCTTTGCAGCCACGATAGCCAACAATGCCACCCACAGGTTGCCTAACAACCACCAAGCCCCTTCTTTTGGCCTAAAAGGGGCCCTTTTTTTCAAAGTTGCATAACTTTTGATCTAGGAGGTGAAATTTTGCAAACAAATAGTTGACGGAAAGCTAGCAAGGTGTACTTTCCATCCACAGAGGTCTTGATAAAAAAATTTGCCATTTTTCTCAAATATCACAGGTTGAGGCTGGTTGTTGATTTTTCTTCAACAAGCCATAATTCGCTTTGAATCTCTATTTTTTAAAAATGAATATTGGAAAGTTGTTGGACAATACTACACAACAACATAGTTATTTTTTCCAGATTGTATAACAGATTTATCTTGAATCAAAATTTGATCTTTTGGCCATTGTGAGCCTAGTGAACATTATCTGGTAAAATGTCATGCCCCCACAATTGTAATACCTTAGATGACCTCCTTTATAGCCCAATATTATGGCGTAGATTCTTCTAATGTTTGGCGGACTCCCTTCAACTAGGCCGACACCATTGAAATCAGAAAATAAATTAGATTTATTGTATTATTTGTGGCTGAATCAGTTTCATTTTAAGGAATAATAATTACAGTGATTCCCTATTAATAGAGGGTAGCACTAGACTTTAGGGGGGGAGACAAAAAACCAAAAAATCAGCGATTACTTCCTATTGAAAACATCAGCAATCATGATTATCCTCTATAACAGCAATTATATTAAGCAGTGCTCAGCAGCAATAAATATATACAGACAGCGATAGGAAGAAGTGGTAAAGGAATCGAACTATATACACAAATAAACCTCCTCAAGCAAAGTTGATTAAAGGACAATGTTAATACAAACTAATTATCCTTTAATGGAGGGTCACGATTGGTTAAAATAATCAAATAAAAGACATACCTTAATGAAGGGACGTAACCATTGGCCCCATCGTGGGTATAAATGGTAGAATGATTTCAACATAGAAGAGAATCAATTGAAGGGGAGAAAAGCAATTGGAGAAAAGTAGAGTGGGTATGGAAACAAACAAGCAAGACAACGATCAGAATAATCATTAATCATTATTAGTGAAGCAGTCCGGATATCCAAACTAGTGGTATGAGACCAAATTTGCAGTCATATAAGGCAGCACGATTCAATATGAATGACTGTAATTATTTAAATGGGAATTCCGGTTACAAATAATATATTGTCGCTATTGTCATATCAGTGAATGTCTTTAATCTTTGTTGTCATATGCCTTGAACGTTCAGCCATGATGAAAGGATCTGAGACTACAAGAGGGGAACAATGATGGGGCACTCTCCTAGGCACGCCACCTCAGATGGGGACCTGATGAGCCCCAAGAGGCCAAGGGGGTACAAAGGGTACTGCCTTTGGGCTTAGGAGAGATGGCATTTTCAAGGCACCCATTGGAATCTCACTCCTCCATCATGGATGATCAACACAGGGGGTCAAACCATAGGGAGAAGGAAATGATTAGCAAGATGAGGGGATAACGGCAAAGACACCTCCTAGATAGATCACCTCATATGGATGGCATGTGCCACATGAGTCCAAGGGAGATGGTATATCCCCTTGGGTCTAGGGAAAAAGGGTCTTGTTGTGACCTTTTCACACATCACCCCATTCAAAATGGGGACCCCCCTAATTTTTGCCCCTTTCGAGTCTTTTGGCTTTGGTTTTGGGTAGTTTTGTGGCAGTCTCTCCTAGTCCTTTATATCTTTCCGGGGTTGTACCCATCTTTTGGCCCAATTTGAAATTTTGGCTAAGTTTGGGGTGCATTTTGTCAAATTAGGGTTTTTATTCTTCAGGATTGGTTTGGGGTTAAATTGAGTGAGCAAATTGAAATCTAAGCTTAACATTGCAATCAGGGGGCTTCAGACAGGTTCCCATTAAAATTTCACTGAATTCTAACAACTTACTATTTTTAGTAAGTACTCAATTTGGGACCTTTTTCTCAAGGCTTTTGAAAAACTGATTGTTGCATTGGATTCAAGACCCTTTAAAGTGCTTACCTACAAAATTTGAGCCAATTCTGAGAACTTACTATTTTTAGCAAGTCCCCCAATTTACGACCTTTCCCTAGGGTTTTTCGGAAATTTTGATCACATCGTTGAGTTTAAACCCTTTCGGAGGACTTGCATGCAAAATTTGAACGAATTCCAAGAACTTTCTTTTTTTAGCAAGTTCTATTTTTAGCAGGTCCACTTTTGGCAGGTTTGATGTCACCAGAACAGCCCCAAAACTTTAGTCTCCAGAACAGAGCGGTATGCAATAGAAACGGCTCCAAACGGAGGTCAATTGAAGTGCATGCAACGAAATTAGGGTTTCCTACTTTTATGCCTAAAATGAAGGGCAAAACTCGAGAAAAATTGAAAACCAATGTAATCCCACTACGATCAGAATCCTTCGAGGAATCTATTGGTAAAATTTGAGCGCATTCCGCATACTTACTATTTTTAGTAAGTCACTTCCAGAACAAGGCTAAAAATAGCAGGTGAGCACAAAAGGCAGGTGTGAAGAGGTTAGTCAAGTCATGAGGACCACATTGAAACAATATCAAGTCTTGAGGAAGTTGAAAATTCATGAAAATCACGAAAACTTCAAAAGTTGCTAAAAATAGAAAGCGAGGGCGAGCAAGACGAAAATTGACTAAGTGTTCAAAGTTCATTAACAAACACCATGAGGGAAAAATGCCTAAGGCATGAAACATGCACACAAGGGGGTCATATGCGCCCAAAGGTGAACAAGATGAGTAAGTTGAATGAAAATGTGCCTAAGGGATAGAAAAATGAAACAAGATGTCTCAAATGCGCCTAGACTAAGGAGGTCCAAATGCGCCCAAGAAGAGGGAGTGGTGTGAAAAAAAAAATTCTAAGGCGTGAACTTGATGAGCTTCCCCCCTCAAATGCGCCCTAAGCTCAACCCATAAAATGCACCCAAGAGGAAGTAAAAGATGAAGAAATTTCTAAGGCGTGGAAATCCTCAAAGCACCCCCCCAAGTGTGCTTAGATATGGAGTATAAAATGCACCTAAGTATCAAGACATTCAGGCTCAAATCAGCCCAACTCAAGGACATGATGGAAATTTGTCTAAGGCATTTCAAGTGTGCCCATGAAGCAAGGTGGTGAAATGCGCTCCAAGGGGAGATGAAAAAAAAAAATTCCTAAAGCAATGAAAATGAAACAACAACCCCTCAAATGTGCCCTACGATGCACAAGTGAAAATTGTCTAAGGCATGAAGAATTTGAAGATGAAGTGAAACTCAAACCTCAAGCTCCCAAATGCGCTAAGGAGGTCAAATGCGCCCAGGAAGGAGATTAAATTTTGTAAGGCATGAAAGATGAGAACGCCAAGGGCAATATGCGCCCAAGGAAGAGTGAGGTAGCATGAAAGTTTCTAAGGCGTGAAATGTAGAACATGACCATTCAAATGCGCCTTAGCTCGACATGAGGAAATACACCCTATGACATGATGGTAAATACACCCTAGCACAAGGATTGGATGCTAGATATGAAGTTTAGAAAAGTTTCTAGAAAATGCGCCCAAGGTGAACAAGATGCTAAAAATTTCTACGGTAAGGAAAATAAAAGAAGACCCTATCAAATGCGCCCAAGAAGAGTATGTTGGATGGAAATTATTCTAAGGCACAAACGAGAACATGACCCTTCAAATGCGCCCTAAAGGGAGGTGATGAGATGCACCAAGTGAAATATTTTAAGGCATGGGATTATTTTTCAACATCAAAAAGGGTAAGATTTTCAAAGTTGGAAAATATTAAAAGAACTAAATAATTCCCCACAAGTTGTTTAAAATAACAAAGAGTTACAAGGAGTTAAAAGGGGAAAATTCGAATTTTGCATGGGAAAGAATCTTCAACAAAGGAAAAGTTTATGACGACTGGGACCCATCTTGGTGACAACTCGCCCATCACCTCTCCAAAGTTAGAAATTGCCAAATAGTGGGAGAGGAAATTTAATGAACTTGCTAAAATAAATTCCCTCACATGATTATTTAAGCCACGAAGATTTTCATTTCTTCTCACCATTTGCAAGTACGAAAGTTGTGGCTTTGAGAGTGAGAAGAAAGTGTTGAGGTAAAGCTACTAAAGTGAGCAAGTCAAATCAGCAAGCTAAGGGTGAAAATTTTAAGTGCCAGAAGTTATATTGTTGAAAAGTGTTGAGGTTTGAAGTTAAAATTTTAATGTTGAAGCTCCATATTTTCGAAGTTTGCTCCACATTTTAGCTATCCCGAGGTGATTTATTTTCTAAGTTTAAATTTTAATGCCTATCTCTTATTTTGCAGGATGGTTGAAGCTAGCAATGGAGCATCTACAAGGGTCAACAAAGCTACAAGCAAGGCTGCCAATGCTGAGTCAAGCAAAGCCAACGTATCCAGGCAGGTGGTGATAAAGAAGTTGAGCAAGACATTTCTTCCTGAATCCAAGTTTACATCAAAGTTGGGAGAGTTGAATGATACGAATCTGGGTTCATAAAACCTTGGAGCACTCAGAGGTCGAATGTATGGGCTAGGTAGTCATCCTCCATTAGTCATGGCGCATCAAATTATGAAGAGTGGACTTTATGTAGCTGCTGGTTTTCCACCAACCATCCAATGTCCAGAGTTGATCATGGAATGCGCCAACTGCTATAGGCCAGAGCGAAGGACTATTGTTTTCCCTGCTGGCAAATTGTTTGCCAATCTCATGCCTGAAGCCATCAAAGAGGTGTTTGGAATTCCTACTTCCGATAGGATGGTATACAGAACAAGGGAGAGGGTTGAAAGGATGTACGCTTCTTCTTTCAAGAGATGTGCTGGAATGATAAATTATGTTTGGATGCGGAAGCCCAGGCCTCCTCGCACCATGCTCCCCAAGCAAATTCTCTCGAATGATGTGAAGCAGGAGTATTGTGATTTGATAATGATGCTCAGCCAAGTCAGTGGAAGCCCTCAATCATACATCTTCGAGCCATGGATGTTTTACTACATCGGGATTGTGTTGGAAGGGAAAGACTGTGTAGACTGGGCAAGAATGATAAGTGACAATTTGGATGAGCAATTCAGGAATTTGAGAAGAACTAAGACGTTCTACATGAGCTCATATGTGATATATATGCTCGCTCGAATGACTAAGTATAGGGGAATAACCTATAAGGAGCCAATTCGATGTGGTCCTGAATAGTTCAAAATTTACAAGGCTTGCCCACAATTGCACCTGAGCAGCACCTCCAACTACAAAAGAGTGAACGACGCCTTCACCATGCACATAGCCAAGACTCTTCAGCGAAGGACTCAACAGAGGATATCTAAAGAGGCTCAGGAGTTGATCGAAGAATATGGATATTGGTTTATCCAATTTCCAGGGTTCACTTATATCGGGCTACAGGGGTTCACGTCATATTCATATAGATTACCAAGATACCCCACAAATAGAATGGTAATGTTAGAAGTATCAAAGCAGCTCACTGCCTATGATAGAATTCAGAAAAAGAAGAAGAAAGGAGGGTTGAACTTCCCGATCACCATAGGGAATTCAAATGAGGTTTGTCCATCCTTTCAAGCAGCCAAAGAAGCTGAAGATGAGCTGCAGTTTTTCCACCTCTCATACCACACTGGCAGGCAAGATTTTGATCCTTACAACAATATCAGAATGGTGCAGGGTGTGGAGTATAGGCACAAGGCACATATTGAGGACTTTTGGGCTAATGCAGTGGATGATGTTGAAGTTAGAAGAAGAATGTTTACAAGAATACCCCTAAAGATGAGTAGAGAATGTGAGATTATTCCAATTCCAGATCAAGTAGATGAGGATGTGAATGTCATGCAGCCGGATTTTGAATCAGTAAGAAACACAGCAGTCCCACAACCGGATTGGTCAAAACCGGAGATTACGGACTTAGACACATTATGCATACCGGTTTTGTCATTCACGAGGAATTGGGTGGAAAGGCACATGAGTAGACTTAAAAGCAAATCAATTCCCCTCACTTACAATCTCATGGGTGACCAAAGGCCGCCAACAGCTAGGAAAGGAAAACAGGTCGCCCAAGCTTCAAAATCACGAAGAGAAATGCAAGTCCAGCCGGTACCTCAAAGGGTAGAGGAAGCATCACCCATTCCATCACAGACTCGCTCTTCGAGTGTGCAAGAGGTGTCATTGTTTGGGAGCCAGAGAAATAGATCAAACGAGGAGCAAGAGTTTCAGGTGGTAAACCAGCCACCTCTTAGAGAGCTAGATAGTCTAAGTGTCAATGCTCCTAGGAGACAAAATCAGCAGGAAGAAGAAGAGGAGACGGCAACAGACACCCGCTTCCAGCAGATGATTGAGACAACGTTAGAAGATGAGAATACTACGAGGCAGAAGGCTCGAGGTTCAGGAGAAAATGTTCAGCAGATGAAAACTGATGAGCCTCAACAGAACATTGTTAGAGAAGAAGTGTGTGAAGAGGAAGCAAGAGAGGAACAGCCGCTTATTGTTTGTGACCCGCAACAGGTAGTGCCAGATTGGCTCAGGGAAAGAATGAGAAAGGATCCTGAGGAGGAGACTAACCCGAAAATCAAGATGGAAGGATTCCTCAACAGAATTAGCGGGCCACCAGAAAAGAAGAGAGCCAGGAAGTTCTCGAAGAAGATAAGTCTGGTTCTCACACACTCCATGTGGTTGTTCCCAGAGAGGAGTGTAACCGAGATGAGGCTCTCCCTGAAAATTATGTGGTCACTACTGTGGAGTTAGGCCGCCCTACAGGAGCTCAAATAATTGAGGAGTGTGATAGCTCCTATCAGGCTTTGAAGGATAGGTTGCTCCGGACGGAAGGAAAGTGCAAAAGATTGAAGAAAGAACATAGGACGTTGATCGGTTATGTGCAGCACTTAGCCCGTCCATGTGGACAGGAAAATCCAGCAGTTGCCTTCCAATTGAACTTCCGAGGGAATCAATCAGTGGCCTAGAAGATTTGAAGAAGATGGCTCAGGAAGCAGATAAGTGGGTTGGCAATGTTCTCGCGGAGGCAGAAAAGTTCATGGAGGACCTCACCCATTCTTTTCAGCAGGCCTCCAGTATTCTTACGTGCATGGGTAATGTTGATCTAACCTGGAGAGAAACCCACATTTATCAGGATAAAACTGTCCCTCGCTTGGCAGCCTTAATGCATATGCCCATACAAACTCTGGTAGAAGGAGGAGTGATTCAGGAAGGAGATAGATATGACTTCCCCAATTGGTATTCCTCAGCAGTCACAGGTCGAGGTTTCTTCAATGCAGCTCAGGCAGAATCCGCTTGAGTTAGAAAGGTCATGGGAAAGGCCATGGCAAATATTCAGGAGGGAATCTTGAACACACTTGAAGCATTATTTGCTAAAACGTTGACTCCAGAGGAAGTGACTGCGGATGGCCTAAAGAGCAGATTGGAGCATTTCTTTTCGGATGTAAGGTCATTTGCCCAAGTAGATTTTGAGAATATTTCGACCTTCTCCAAAATCATTCAGAACACTTAGGATGCCTTGGTTGCTTGGGGAAAATCATGTACTCGGCAAGGGCAAGCAATCATGGTGCTTGAATTTCAGCTCAACCATATTCCACCCATCTCAATTCAGGAGGTTGAGGCAGTGTTGGCCAGATTCATCGAATTTGCAATCAATGAGAAAGACAATTTGAACGCGTTTTTGGATGAGGACCTTCTAGAAGATGGTGGCATTAAATGCTCGTAGTGGTCAAAGGGAGGGAGTGGGCATTATGTGCTCATTTATTACCCCACTCCTCCACTTCTGGCGATTTTTAGGGCAAATCTTGACTAGGGCATATGTGGCTCAGTCTAAGCCATTCATTGTAATTGAATATGAGCCATCCGTTGGACTAGGCCAACTATAAAAGGGGCATCCCCCCTCATTTGTGCATATAGACATAGAGGAATAGAGAGCATAGACTAATAGCATAGCATAGATTGATAGGAAGAGGAAGGAAAGTTTTCAATTGAATACCTTGTAAGAAATTGTTGTGAACACTACCATAATAAAAAGAATTGTCATTGCTTGTGATTTCATCTTTTGTTGTGGGCAGCTAACAAGATTTCTTCGTCCTTCTAATTCACATAGAATCTTAAAGTAGAACTTGGATAGAGTAAAATAGATTTCATTTCATGCAAGTAGATAGTTGCGGAATGTGGTGGCTAATTTGAGCAAGCTTCGCTAATCCATACCACTAGCAGACTCATTGATGGTGGGTTCACCTTGTGTGGTCAACTAGAATTGTTTGGACCTAACTTCGGTTATGATTTACATGTTGGTATGCGTCGTTGTGATGGTGTCTTCATGTTAAATGTAATTTGATTATCTCTAGTTCCCCCTTTGAAGATTGCACCAGTTTTGTGGAAGTTGTATGAGGTGAGGCAAAGCAAAGCTTGGTTGAAGTCTGTGAGAATTGATTGCCACACCCCGCACCTAGAGTAGATTATAGCAATTTTAATCCCTGCAGTCATTCAAATTCGGCATTTTCTAGTTAGTTTAGGAAACTCAGGCTTCGTGGATAAATCTTCCAAGTCTTGAAAACCCCTTTCTCTTTGAGTGAACAATTGTGTAAGTCCCCTTGAAATACCAGCAAATCACATCAAACCAGCATGAAGGAACCTTGCAGTTGAATGCATGATCTTTTGCAATCTTAGCATGCAGGATATTTTGATCAAGAGAGGATAGAGTGACTGTTGGAAACTTTATTTTGTGTTGGTGTGGTCATAAAACACCCGTTAACAAGTCCAAGGCACCCTATCAAGTCACATTCTCCATTCCCCTCCTATGATTGAACCCTCCAAGGATGTTAGAGTACTTTGTGATTGAATTAATGATTGGCCATGAGTTTATTAATATCTAATTATGGAAGTCTACTAATAATTATTATTCTAATCTGCCAATTAGTTTGATTATGGTAAATGGTTCTAACTTATGTGTAGGGCTTCAATCAAAGGAAAGGTATTATCTAACCCCGTTGTTATTTAAATTAAGGAAAATTAGGGCAAATTTGGGGCACTCCCAATTAGGGGACATTACATAAAAGCTTTGTGAACACATTAAATTCTAAAATGCCAACATTGTAATATCTAAGGGGTAAGGGGGCAATTTCTAATGCTAGTGGAAAGGGGTGGTGTCTTTTGGATGTCTTTTTTTCCATTTCACATTCTCTTCATGCACTCGCAATCTTATTTTCTGTCTAAAATGGATCAAGTAATAGTTCCAATTATAACACCCTACACTATTTTGAATATGTCAATCTACTTGAAAAAGTTGGGAATGCATTGGATAACTATGGGACTTGAAACTAAACCCATACTAGATGCAAAAAAGCCAAAATGGTAATAATAAGCGTGATGAAGCGTTTGGAACCTTTTGTATGTTTGTATCTCCTGATTTACTCTTTCATATCGAATCTACTAGTACACCAAATAATGTATGGAACACTTTGGAAAAACTTTTTGGTAAACAAGATGAATTGAGAGGTCATTAGTTGGAGAATGAGTTCATAGGGTTAAGTCCTTCAAGTTTTGATACTATTCAAGACTTCTTTCTCAAACTACAATTAAAATGGTGTGGAATTGAGAAAGATGACAAACATTTGATTTTGAGTATTCTCTCTAAACTTGGTCCAAGCTAAATAGTCTTTGTTTCTACATTTTATACTACTAAGAGTGCCTTAGGAGCTTCCTACACAATGCCTTCTCTTGATGTGTTTGCAAATTATGTGTGCCTTCCTTGTCAACCAATTTCCTATCTATATACCAGATTGCCCATACATGTTCCAACAAGTGAGTTGAATGCACTCCAAACAAAGTGGTTATCAACAAACTACAAAATGGGTCTATAGTTGCCATAGGAAAAACAAATAATCAATCCAAACTCTAAAACTTTTCGCACTTTGTTCCTGACTCTCCTTTGAAAAGTTTGCTTACTCATTCAAATTAAGTGAGCAATTTGTGACATCAGCAGTCTGCCCACTTGAACTGCCGCTACTTGCATAAACTCAATCAACATGACATGGTTATAAGATTACCTAGGCTTCATTTTTCTAATGGTGTGTGTCAAGAATGCATTTCTGGCAAGAATCCAAAAGAGGAATTTGACAAGGGCAAAGCGTGGAGAGCCTCATAGCTTTTGGAGTTGGTACATAGTGATTTGGTTGGGTTATTTCCTAATCCATCTTTTAGTAGAGCCCGATATGTTTTGATCACATTAATGATCTTTCTAGATACACCTTTGTGTATTTTCTCAAACAAAACCCTAAAGTTTTTTATTACTTTTAAGACTTCAAAGCATTTGCGAAGAACCAAACTAGGAAATCTATCAAGAGTCTATGAACAGAGAATGGAGGGGAATATGTCAACAACAAGTTTGGGCAGCTTTGTGCTTCAAAGGGCACTAACTCGCAACATTCAATACCCTAGAACAGTCAATAGAATGGAGTTGAAAAACAAAAGAATCAGTCCTTGAAAGAGATGGCTAACTATATGATACACTCCAAATCTTTGGCCCAATAAGCCATTAATTGTGTGTGTTATATTCAAAACCGAGTACCTCATTAAGCAATGAAGGGGGTTAACTCCTTTAGAAGCTTGGACCAGTCATAATCCCTCAATGAAACACTTTTGTGTTTTTGGCTCTCATTAAGCAATGAAGGGGGTAACTTTTTTAGAAGCTTGGACAGGTCGTAAACCCTCAATGAAACACTTTTGTGTATTCGGCTCCATTGCATGGGCCCACGTTCCAATAGAAAAACACAAGGCTATGGATCCATAGAGCAAGCCTTGTATATTTGTTGGGTATGCAAATGGTGTCAAAGGCTACATGCTTCTTCATCTTACTACTCATGAACTATTCATTGAGACGAGTGTTCATTTTGAAGAGAGTCCTCACAACTCTTCTCCTTCCATTTCTCCATCAATTATCACTTTGGAGTCATTCCAGCATACTAATAATTCTTCAAAGGGTCTTGATCCTCATAATCTTCTAGAGGAGCCTTCTTCAAATAGTGATGATGAGGATTCACATTCTTCACTTAGTCATCATTCAAATTCTCCACGTACACCTAAAAATCTTAAGAAACTACTACAATTTTAGGATTTGCAAGTTTCTATGGAAGATTTGTGAGAAAATTCTCTTTAATAGTACCACCCTTAGCTAACCTTTCCAAACAAATTCGTTTTCATCAAAAATGGCACAAGATTCATTTGAAGAACTAAAAAGCACCCTTGTTTTCACTTCTATTTTAATTAACCCTTATCTTTTCCCAATCCTTTGTAATTGAATGTGGCGCTTCAAGATTTGAGATTGGTGCAATATTGTCCTAAGATATAACCAACCCAATGCATTTGAAAGCAAAAAGTTGAATGACAAAGAGAAATGCATATCCACATATGATAAGGAGGTGATGGCCATCCTACATGTAGTAACTAAATGGCATCAATTCCTCCTTGGAAATAACTTTTTCATTAAGATTGACCATCTTTTTTCAAAACATCATGTGTCACAAACAATTGTTACAAAGGAGCAACAATAATGGCTTGATCAATTACAAGCATATGACTTTGGCATATTGTACAAAAAGGGAAAAGAAAATGTGGTTGCAAATGCTTTATCACATTAAGATGAGACACTTGTATTCAACGCTATCTCTATAAGCCAAACCACCAGGTCAATGAAACTTCTTGAAGACTACAATAGGGACATCGGTACATTTTAGCTAATACAAGAAATGGTATTAGAGGCTATGTTAGTCGAAACAACATAACATTGTTCTAAGATCACATATATCTCCAAATGAGATCACCTCTCATACAAAAGCCACATGTGCATGAGCATTCATCACCTATTGCAAGGCTTGTGGATTTTCAAAAAACATATCAAAATATGTAACTACTAGCTTCTTTTGGCAAAACATGAAGGCTAGCATCCTTAAATTTGTAGCTCAATATGATACTTGTCAATGACATAAAGTGGAAAGCATCCCATGTCCTAGATTACTTCAACCAAATGCTATCCCTAATCAAAAGTGGGAAATTATCTCAATGCACTTCATCTCAGGATTGCCATGATCCTAAGGTAAAAATGAGTTATTCATTGTGGAAGATCATTTGACCAACTACACACATTTCTTCTTGTGAGCAAGTTTGGATCAACTAGGTCAAGGATTGTGAAATTATATTTTCAGCATGTGTTTAACTTGCATGATATCTCACAACACAATTTCTTATTGGTATTGAATATTCAAGAACCATTTTTGGCAAGAACTCTTCAAGCTGACATGGGTAGCATTCAATATGAGAACAACCTACCATCTACAAGCAAATGGCAAAATGGAGGTAGTGAGCAAATATTTAAAGGACTATCTTAGAATGTATGCAAGGGACAAACAAGGAAAATAAGTTGAATGGATTGCACTTGACAAAGTGTAACATTAGTTATCACTTTGCAATCAAGATGACGCTATTTAAGGTTTTATTTGATTATAATCCTACATCACCTCTAGATTGGGTAGTTCATTAAGGAAACTTTCTTGCAGCAGTCGATACATAAGAGAAAATTCAGAATATCCTTACAATGTTAAATGATAAATTGATAATTTAACAATAAGTGCAAATATGATGAAACAAGAACACTAGTAGAGGATAGTGCACAACTTTGAATTGGGTGACATGGTCTTTGTTCAACTCCAACCATACAAGTAATTGTCATTGGAGGAGTGAGGCAAGCAAATGTTGCAACCATTGTATTACAAGCCATACAAGATACATGCAAAGGAAGGTGATATCGCCGAAGTACTAGACATTCTAAACAAATTAGGGGTTCCATGTTATCTTTGAACACAAGTGTGGGGTCCAATGTTCCATAGACAAAAATTCCCATTACTTATGAAGGGAAGTTTATGTTGTAACTAAAGGGTACCAATGGAGAAGAGGTGAAGATGCTTCAAAATAGAATGGTTCAATTGTACAAGGTGAAGTTGAGAAGTCTAATTATAAAGAGAGGATTTTCTACAATAGCACCCAAGACAATGAATGTAAACGGAGTTATAAGGAAAAAATAAGAAAGAGCAAGAAGAGGAGTACAAAAACAAATGTAGCACGTGCAAGCACCCAAGGATGACATAGCATTGGAAAACATGCCAATAAAATGTTAAGGAACCTAAGAATTACAACAACAAAAAAAAGCTTCCATTCTCATGTATGGGTTTTGTTAGGTTTGGTTGTTTGGCAAGTCAGTTTTGATAATATTTTGTCACTTGGTGGTAGCAAGTTTCATTGTTAGCATCTATAACTTTTCATCCTTCTAGTTTTTTCTTTTCCAAGTAAGTGTCTTTTACTAGCTTTGACACAGCCCTTTAGGAGGGAGTTCATTCCCTAGATGTTATAGAAAACCGTTTATGTAATGTTTTAATTTGTTAACACTTCTATTCTAAATGGTAGATCAATATGTAATGCCTTTATCTTTTGGTTTTTCTTGGATTTGGAAGGAAATTGCTAATCGTTTCTCCATAATGCTTGAGCAGAGTGTAGAATGCCTCCCATCTAGAAAAAGATTGCTGTCTTTACTAGTTGATGGACATATCACTAAGGCAGTCCACAACATCAATATGATAAGAACTCAACCTTTGCATGCAGCTTATAGTTTTTACAATCTATTTTAAGCTATAATAAATTTACTGCAAACAGATAAGCATTTTTCCTTTGACAAGATTATACCCACTGGGTCCAATGGAGTTTCTTGTTCAATGGCTTTATATAAACAGTACAAGTAGGATTCTAGTGAATTGGCTAATTACTTTGATTGGTAAAAATGTAGATGCATAATTATTCAGTGTGAATTGAAAGAGACTTTTGATTCAACATTTTCTATCTATAGTGGAGCAATATCATCCCTATTTTTTGATTTGCTGATGTAGGAGCATTCAGGTCCCTTAGCAATCTTGCATCAGCAAAACAATAAAATATATAGAAAAAATTTCAGTAGCTACTCAAGGAAATTTGTTGTTGTGCAAGGGATTTATTGTTGTGCAAGACCTTTTAGTGGCTGCACAACAAATCCTAGTTGCTACACAAGATCTTTCAGTTGCTGTGCAACAATTTTCAAACAGCTATGCAAGAGGTTTCTAGTAGGCATCGTCTCAAATACTTGGCATGCACTGCACATGGTTATGGTTGGAATCCCTTAGGTCACCTCAAACAAAATAAATCCTGTGTATTTCAAGGGGGTTTTGTCTCAAGATGATGTAGAAAGATTCATTTGGAACCAAAAACTTTAAACGGCTGAATGGAAGTTTCAAACTTGAGCAAACCTTGTTTAAAACAACCTAGCGAGAAGCCAAAACCATTTTGGCAGGAGAATGGTCATGGCTTAATGATTGGGATCACTTATCCAATAATTCACAAGGTCATTTAGGCCTAAAATACAAAGCCAAAACCTCAGCAAGAACAAGGGACATGATCAGAAACACAAGCAGGACATTTTTGGGCAAAATCATGCCCAAAAATGTGAAAAAATCAGAAATATTCAACCAAGAAGGGAGAAAAACGGCAGGGGCAAGTGTGAAGACAAAATGCAAGCCATTTTGAGACAAAATGAGGCATTAGTAACAAAAGGAACAGATCTAAAAATCAAAGGAAAAAAAATCTCTCTTTTTTTCCCTTAAGGAAGATGCCCAGGCATGCAGGTTGGAACGTTTGGGAAATCAATGGCAAAATTCAGAGATATGGGTTGCTTTCAAATGTTATGAAAAATGTATAGTCTATAGAGATTGAGGGAACAAGATTTCATCCATCCACAGAAAAATCAAGGGTACAGTCCATGAAGAACCAGAAATTGGTGCATTCTACCTTGCTCAGTGTCTGGACAGCATTCCTTTGGGCCTAAGTTGATGTCTGGAGGACTGTGGATTCATCAGAGGCTCAATCTAGTTTTATTCGACAACTGTTAACTTCCTTCAGCATGTCTTTGTAAGCCTTCTTCAAAGAAGATTTTGAATAAATTCAATGCAATAAATATCTTCTTTGATTCTGTTTGGCATACAAATTGGTTTTTAAGTTTTCAGGCTGCTAGGACAAGGTGTTTATTCAATTGACCCCCTTTCCTAGACTGCATCATTTACCTAACAAAAAAATAAGTAGGCAAACATCAAAGGAAATCTTATAACTTAAAGGTATGGTGCAAAAAGTACTACAAATCACCTTTGCTTTCATGGTGCACTAATTGGCATGGTACAAACAAACTCTCAACCTTCCTATCTCTACATGGCTGCATGACCCAGTTGGAAATTCAAATTAGTAATTAGTAATTACCACTGACAGGCAGACCACAAGGTTAGTCTTGGATTCCTGCGAATCTAATAGGTCAAAACCAAATTCCTCCTCAACAATGCTTTCATTCCTTGAATGAACCTGGTTCTTATTTCTTGGGCCATAACCCTTCCTCTTGCATCCTCTAGATTGAAAGATTTCAAGCGAGTAAGAGAATTTTCAGGATTAGTGTTCTATGCAGAGGCTTTAAGATTTTAAGAATTAGGCTTTTTCAGAGGGCTTTTGGGTTTGAATTTTTCAAAGTTAGAATTTTCATAATAGGTTTAAGGTTTTCTAAACTTGGTTTCCAGATTGAAGACTTTCAAAGTTAGAGTCTTCAATTTTTTTTGTAGTTAGGAATTAGGTTTCCAAATTTAGGATTTTTAGAATTTGGATTGTCAAAAGTAGGATTTCAGGATAAAATTATGGTTTTAAGAATTTGAATTTTCAGGATTAAAGTTTCTCGAAGTTGATTTTTCAAAAGAGCGCCCAATGTCCACAACAGGTGGAAGCTCAAGGTTAGGCTGGTTAGCGGCAATCAACAAAAATAGAGCCAAAGTCTTCCCTAACCCCATATCATCTGCTAAAATTGCTGTCCCAAACCAGACAAGGGCTCTCTAAGCTTCACAAACTTGACAACATTCTATATAAAACTTCTTACCTTTTTACAGGAATCACTAAAAGTAGTATTAAACGAGCACACAAGTAGTATCAAATCACCAAACAAGAGAAGCTACTTAAGACTCAATATCATTTCCTATTGAAACAGTACTGAATATCCATATGCTGTATTACTCAAAATAAAAAATCCAGTTTAATCTTTTTCTCCTAATTTGAATGCTGTGTAATTTAATTGCAATTGCATGGCAATAATAACTATCAAAAATCAGAGAATTAATAGTATGAATTTTGTTCAAAGTGTACTAAATTTTACCCAGGTATAAATTTCACCCAGACAAAACAAAATCCTATTGCTTTAGAAGGTAGAATTTGGTACCTTCCTATTGACAATAAAATTCATCTGTCTATCGAAAAGAAAACACACAGATGAAAGCTTTTGATCTGGTGCACTTATTTTCAATGGATGTAAAGAAGTCATTTGGTAAGAACGCCATTTAAACATTTTTTTTCCATTTGGAATTTCACTAATCAATTTAAAAAATTATTTGTAATAGTTGCCATATTGCCCTGTAAAGTGGATAATCTACAGATGCATCTATTTAATGTCAGCTAGCAACATGTTGCAAGACTTTAAGCCATTCAATGCCTCTAATTTAACAATTCATTGAATAAATTACACATCAAAAATTTGGGGATAAATTCCTGCATTTGTCCTAAACAATTAACAATCAGTGCCCATCACCCTTTAAACTGAAAGGACTCAAATCCATTAATGATGCACATCATATTAATCAGATTCAAAGAGCCTCACTGCTCGCTGATGCCACTTGATACTCTTCTTTTCAGCCGAAATTAGGAATTTGTCCAATCAAGTTTGAATCTGTAGTCTATGCATTATATACTTAGGCATGTGGGTTGTGTTGTATTAACGAATATGCAATGCTTTATTTTGTTAAATATTCTAGTCTAAATGGTATGGTGATGCCCATATCTCTTGAAATTCTTTAAGGCTTGAATAGGAAATTTTCTCATAGATTCCTCATAACACTTGACTATGAGCATGCTATGAATCTAGGCAGGGATGTTATGTTTTCCCTAGTTCATGCATGTACTGATAAGGCAATCCATACTCTCATATTTTTCAGTTGAAATATCTCACAAGTAGCATATGGTACATGCAATTTATTGGTTATATTTATCATCATCTTATTACAAATAGATAGACATTTTGCCTTAATCAAGATTATACCCAATGGCTATGGGGGTATTCTGCCCAGAAAAGCAGTAAATTCACAATACAAACAGACAAACAAAAAGAATAAACTAACTACTATCAATCAAAAATTTGTATCCATACATCAAAAAGTATCTCACAATCTACACGTCAGGAGCAAATAAGCACTTGATAATTCATGTAAGCTGACTAAAGCAAGAATGTCTACCAGTTCCTTGCGCTAATTAAACCATAATGACCTAAGGTGCACAATACATGTTGTACTTCCGTAATACGGTCCTAAAACCAGAAAGACATTATAAGGTCATAATAAAACCAAAAAAGATGGCAAACAGTGGTTAAGGATAGGCAACAAACCCGGAGACGAGCACGGCCACTGGCATTGCCCTGACTTAGAGGGCGTTGGACCAAGCTATTCCAGTAAGATTTAATTGAAAACGGTTGAAACTGCAAGAAGGTCATTAAAGTAAACAGGTCAAATGAGGTGTTCTGAATTGGAGTTCCAGTAACTGCCCACCTCCTTTGTGCCTTCAAAGCAATTGCAGCCTTGGCCTGTTTAGTAGTCGCATTCTTGATGAAATGAGCTTCATCCAAGATAACTCTCAACCATTCCACCTCCTTCATGGGGGAACCCGGAGAATCCAATTCTGAACCAAGAGTACTATAAGTTGTTAAAACAATATCAAACTTGCAAAGCTCCTTACTCTCCCTGGTACGCTGATCGCCATGATATAAATAAACCTTCAGCTTTCCCGGTTTAGTGTGTTCCTCAAGCTGAGTGACCCAGTTGGAAATCACCGAAGGAGGGCAGACAACAAGAGTAGTCTTGGGCCCATGGGGATCCGGTGGGACAAATTCACATTCCTCCAAATCCCTGCTAGGAAATGCTGAATCTCTGCTTGCATTAGTGTCGGTCTTCTTTTTTGAGCCATCCCTTTTCCTCTTGCGTTCCCTTGGCTTAGAGCTTTCTAGAGAGGGTTTAGGGTTTTGTGAAGAGGACTTAGAAATTCGAGAATTGCAGTTTCCAGATTGAGAGCTTCCAGCTTCGTGATATTCAAATTTTGAGTTTTCCGGATGTGGGTTTTGAAGACTAGAGTTTTCAGGACGTGGGTTTCCAAAACTGGGGTTTACAGAATACGGGTTAGCAAAAGTAGAGTTCTCAGGATTTGGATTTCCGGAGCAAGGCTCAATGTCCACAATAGGAGGAAGCTCAGCACCAGGCCGATTTGTGGCAATTAATGAAAGCAAAGCTAGTGTTTTCCCAAGCCCCATATCATCGGCCAAAATCCCAACCCTGAGCGGGTCAGGCCGCTCAAAACTCTCAAAATTTGTCAAAATATTCTTGTAAACATTTTTACCTTGCTTAGTACAAACCTCCCAGAATGGAGGCAGCTTCAGTGAATTCTCCCTCTGCACCATCCAAGCTAACGCCTCCTTCTGGTGTTGCAATAGCTTCGCCACAACACCACCTCCCGGTTCCATGGCCTGCCTTTTACTGGGCCCTCCATCAACAGCCGCTCCAAATATCTCATCCAAATCCTTGGCCTTCTTCTGGGGCTCCTCCTGAATCTTCTCCTTGGCAGCCACCGACTGCGTAGTCATGAATTCTTGATCAGCTGTAGTGATGACATTGAGCCCATTTTCTGTCAAGACTTCTAGGGCCACACCCATGAGCTCCCTCTGGCTGAAAATGTAAATTTGGCAGGGCATCTTGTAGGCATTCTTGAAGCCCTTTCCATTGGGCACTATTGCTTCAATCAGAATTAGCCCCTGGTCCACAAGGGGGGCTAAGGCGCCTGCAACCGAGCGCTCAATGTGACCAACCTGCAGCCCCCTCATGTTGAGCACTTTGATTGCATTTGGGTCGTAGGGGTTCTCTGGCTGGCGTATCAAGCCCACCATTTCTCTACCGTTTACTGAGCCAGTGTAGTGCTGCAGGCCTACTATGTTGGCTGTGACAAAGCCCACCATGTAATTGTTATCCGAGGATTGCGAATTCAGTATGTTTTCTTCTTCTTCTTCAGGTTCTTCGTAGTCGAAGCGAACCATTGTAAATGCCTCTGATTTACTTGGAAATGAAACAGATTTTTTTTAAATAACGTCTACGAGACCAGGCAGTCTATTGAAGAACCTTAGTAGGCACTCGACAGATGCATTTGTACAGCGGATGAAAGACGGGAGAGCAGATTGGAAGCTTTTTCTTTGCTACTCCGCCATGGTCGGAGGGATGGTTTGAAATTTTGAAAAGGAGGCTATGACGACTATTATTTTATACTCGTTACCGTCACCGCCTTTTTGGCATTTTTTATTTGCTTTCTAATTCCCTTTAACTTCTCAACACACCTCCAAGTGGAACCCTCCTACTCAGCCGCATTTCCGTACCCCAATCTCAATGCTTATGTAGGAGTAGCAAATAACATGTGGATTACCCACATAATAACCTATTAAACACAGGAAAAATGTGTCTACGTAAAAGCAAAACAATACAAAGGGATTCTAAGGTGTAGGTAAATTCAGAAATAAAGTTTGAGAAGAGGGGAAAATTTATTCTAATTTTGATTAGAAGGTAAGAATATAATAGACACAACAGCAATCCAACAAAAACAAAAAGAGAAATTGGAAGGAAAGAAAATGTGCGCTGAGCATTTCACACAGATTCAGTCATGAAACAAAGTGAAGTTGGGAATATTCCAACAGATAAGGAAGAAGGAATTGAAGTTAAGCATTTTGATTCATATAGTCCCACCACAACACCACTAATGTGGTCCCTCTAAATTAAATGTCAATGAGTTAATAACCATGAAAAAGAGACTTCAATCCTTAGCGGCAAGGAGACACTATAAAGACATCAAAATAAAAGAGATCACAAAAGTCAATTCTCAATTAGCAAGGGACAACAATTGTTTAAAGCGCAGATAAGCAACTACAAATCTCTATGACAAAAAGGGAGCAAGAATTGATTTTGATAAGGCAAGTTTTAGTCCAAATTGAAACAGCGAACAAGAACAAGTCAAAAGGGTTAGAAGAAAGCAACAATTCACAAATAAAAAAAATACAATCAATAATTGATAGCATGAAGATAAAAGAAAACTAGATAAGGGACCAATTAGAGGAGGTCAAATCTTGGGCTCACGTAGTGAAAGGTCCATCAGACACACAAAAAGACCTCATAGAAAAACAAGTCAAGAGGTAGATAAGAGAATAAAAGGACATAAATGACAAGGTTGTGAATGTCATCATTATAGGACTAAAAGACTACAGTGAGAAAGAAACCACAAAAGAACTAACAAGAGATTTTTTTTACAGACAAACTACAATAGTCAGGAGACATTCAACAAGCAAAGAAGACTGGAAAATGGATGAGAGATGGAAAGAGTTGTAACATGCTTATTGTTCTACCTAGTAATTTTACTATGTTTTACCCAAAAGTGAACAGTTTATGCTACTAACATTATAAGCAATAAAAAAATTCTTTTCAATTAAATAACTAATGCACATTTGAAACAAAGCATTCCAAACTTTCCCATTGCATAATCAAAGAATCATTTCATTAGTACAAGTAACGATTTCACATTACATAATTTCAAGATGGCATTTCACATTTACAATTTCCATAGAGATGGATACATGATTACATACATGGCTTCAATGAGCTTACTTGAAATAGAAAAATAAATGGTTCAAAATATCCTTCTGCAAATATTGGCTGCCAACTGCATGAGGAGAAATGTATCACTCAAGCACTTTTTTGCCAACCATAGACTTACTGCGGTCCCCCACACATCTACCTAACTTGGTAAGATGGCACTTCCCTTCGACGAAGAGATTGGTTTGGTAACCTCGTAATCCTAGCCTTCTCTAAGCATGGTGTTGTGTCCTACATATCTAGAGCTACAATACTGTGGTTACAACCTACATGTATGACATTCCCTGCCTAGTATGTAAATCCAAATCACAGTGAACTGACAGCGTAAACAGTGGCTACTTACACTACTTTGGCCAAAGAATTCATCACCCAATACTTCGAGTGAGAGTCATTTGTCCACCACCTTCCTAGCTCGACTTGGTTTTGACCATTCATACCCTATACATAGGTTACCCCCTTTCCCATGGATTTATTCTAACCCCAAGAATAACCAAACTAATGACCCACGTTTAAATGGCATTGTTATTTAAGAAACTCAAAGCAACTCTATCTCATGCTACATACATATAGTATTGACAAACTACGTATAGTACTGACAATCTAGGTAAAGTATAAATAGAACACATTCATATAAATTCCAATAGAGGATATATATATATATATATATATATATATAAGTATAAACTAAATTGTAAGGTTCAACAAACACAAGGATCAACCAAGAAACATGCAAGCATATCCAAGCATCATAACACACATTCAAAACCAATCCTTCCCAAACATGGTAAACATGATTAAATAGTCCTTTCCAACATAAATAACAAAGGAATAGAAATCAGCATGCCTATATAAAAGCTCCAACAGATAATCCTTCCTTCCTAGCTTAATTGCACAAGTTTGTTTGCTACTTCCTCTAAGATCAACCCAATTCCCACTTCTAGCCTCTTACCAAATCTCTCAACAAATACTAATACAAAATAATCAAGCGACTCACTAACTCTTAAGTTCTCAACTTGCCTACATAGAAAATACAATGGAATAACAATGAAATAATCAGAATGAAAAGTGTAACAAATGGTAGAGAGAGCACCTCTATATTTACTAAAATTTGAGCAACCAAAGGCTACGAACAAGCTAATAATTCTACCACCTTTCTACTCCCATGCAATGACTCGGCTAATTAACTCTCAGATTTGCAACACATGACAGTTCTCACATTTCCAATGGTTGAGTTGACTTGTTTCATGAGACAACAAGACTCTTTTACTGAGTCAAGGGGCAGCATTGCCTTTCATCAAGTTTTCTACTTGGTTTGCAAATCAACTACCCTCTTATATTGTTGCCAACTTTACATTGTCTAGGTTTATGCATATGCAATGGTTTGAGACTTCTTATTTGCTTCTACATTCTACAAGTTTGGTGCCACATATTCAATTTTTAGCACCCCAACTAACAACGCAATCAAAACTTATTCCAGTCATTTAAAATTTGCATTCATACTCCTTCCATCGTATAAACTTTATGCCTATTATCATGCATAGGTTTATAAGTCTTTGCTGACTTATTCAAACTTTGTCTTATGAGCAGTTTAAACTCTTAGCCACAACGTTTACATATTGAGTAGCACTTTAATGTGTGTAGCATTATTTAGAGTGTTTGAAACATTTAAACCTTTGCGCTATAATAATGTGCACTCTATATATACTATAATAACGCTTATTTCATGCGCTATGCTTTTATTCAAAGCATTTTATATAAACCAACAATAACATATGTTTATTGTGTATATATATATATATTAAAATAATCGTATATATACACTTATATGCACAAATTATAATATATGTTTATACGTGATCACACACACACACACACACACACACACACACACACACACACATATATATATATTACATATATATAACATAATTATTTTAATATCTTTACATATTTGCATATACATTCTCATTGCCATCGATTGATATATATATATATATATATATATATATGTCACCTCTGTCCAATTGATATTCCTATGCATATGGGTAATCCATCCATGAGAATGTGTAGATACATCTACCTATGTATACTAATGCACGTATTTACTCATATGTATGTGTTTATTGTAGACATATACATATATACAATTATATATTTTTTATGTATATATCTCATTGATATAAATATGAACACAAAAGGAAGGACTTTCACTTGACATCAAACTTTGATCACATTCCCAAATCAAAGCATTTGTAGAAAAAGATCATAACCCAATATAAACATTCATAACCAAAACTGAAGATCACTTACCATTTACTCGAATTGACTTGACTCAACTTAGACCAACTAGGGTGTGAATGTGTGTATGCTCAGTTAGGCTCATTAAGGGTTACCAAACCAAGTTCTTCTCTTGAGTGATAGTTCCCCCCTCTTCCAGAAGTTTGAACCTGTTCTTACATTCAGCTTAGTACATCATAACAATAGTTAGACAATAAAAATACATTCATATGTATCATACATTTCATTTAAAAAATCATTATAAAATATTAAATTGAATCAACATTCATTCATCGTATTTCCATCAAGATTCACATACAAAACACATTCATATATATATATATATATATTAAAGCATTTTAACCAAACAAGGTAATAATATATATATTTATATATATATATATTAAAGCATTTTAACCAAACAAGGTAATAATAAATAGATAATAACACACAGGATGTAACATATTCCCCCCCTTGTGAATCATCGTCCCCGATGATTTTTAAGTATCAAATATGGTCATGACATAAAACAACATTATTCTTTAGGAGTTTTCAAAATCTAGCAAGAATTGTGGAAACTTTTGCTTCATCTCAGCATAGTCTTCCCAAGTGGCAGAATCTTCTGCATACTAATCCCACTAGACCTTGATATTGTAGAACCTCTTTGTTACATAAGTGAAGCTTACATGTTCCGATCACCTTGAGAGGCTCAATTGTTACCACTCTTGGGTCATGTACCTGTAAATAATTTCAATCAATAACATGGTTTTCCCTTAGTATATTCTCCTTAAGATACGAGACATGAAAGACATTATGCATCCTAGCAAGAACTGGTGACAAGGCAATTCTATACACAGCAGGGTTGACTTCTTCAAGAACCTCAAAAGGACCTACGTAGTGTGGAGCTAGTTGGGATGACTTTCCAAACTTCATAGAACTCTTGTGAGGTTTAACTCTCAACAAAACTTTACACCCTACTAAGAAATTTTTGGGTACCCATTTGGAATCTGTATAACTCTTCTACCTATCCTTGGCTTCTACTAACCTCTGCTTGATAATTCCAACTCACTTCTCCATTTCTGATAACATCTCTGGCCTAAGGCTTATCCTACCCTCTAGATTATCCTAGATTATAGGAGTTTGACACTTTTTTCCATACAATGCTTCAAATAGAGCCATCTTGATTACAAAATGATAGGAGTTATTATATGCAAATGTGACCAAAGGTAAGTAATCCTCCCATTTGTATTGTTGATCCATGCAATACATCCTTAGTAGATCCTCTAACACTTGGTTCACCCTTTCAATTTGTCCATCGGTTTCTAGATGATATGTAAAACTTATGTTTAGTTGAGTCCCAAGTGAAGAAAATAAGGTTTGCCAAAAACTAAATGTCACATGAGCATCCCTATCAATAATGATCTTTTTAGGAATCCCGTGCAATCTAAATATCTCTTGAATAAAATTTTGTGCTATTACAGGAGTTCCATCAATTAGATTCCCTGGTATAAAGTGAGCCACATTTGTAAGCTTGTCGACCACTACCAGAATGCCATTGTGCTTATTCCTTGACATTAGAAAACCTCACACAAAATCCATGCTAATAACTTGCTACTTACTTTTTGGAACTTCATGTGGATACAAAAGACTTGTAGGGTGATGATGCTTTGCCTTCACTCTTTGATATTACAAATCTCGTAGCATCCCCTTTCATTCCCTTCCAGAAATATAACGGCCTTACATACCATAATTCCCCAATGTTAGGTACATAAGCCCTTCCCTTAAACCTCAATAATTCATTATGTTCAAAGTGATATCCTTCATACCCTTGATATTGCATATTATCTAAGAGTTCTTGCTTGACTTGTTTATAAAAATTGTCACCCTTGGATTCTTGCAACACTTGACCTTTGAAGTTAGTTTGGATTGATATCATCGAGGAGATATGTCTCCTACAACTTAGGGCATCAACAACTTGATTCTCCTTTCCCTTGATATATCTGATGTTGAAATCATAATTAGATATCAATTCCAACCATCTCCTTTGTCGCACATTCAAATTAGGTTGATTAGAAAAATACTTCACACCATGATGACCAGTCTTTAATTCAAATGATTTACCCAACAGATAATGTCTCCACATTTGTAATACATGGACAACAATTGCTAACTCCAAATCATGTGAAGCATATTCTTTCTCATAAGGATTTAGCTTCCTTGACTCATAGGAAATAACTCACCCTTCCCACATTAATACTCCACCCAAACCTTCTCTTGAAGCATCGATACTAACTATAAAGTTACCATCTAGATTTGGTACCTTTAGTATCGATGTTGTGGTCAACTTTTCTTTGAGTTGGTCAAATGTTGCTTGACATTTCTTAGACTACTCAAACTTCTTCCCCTTCCTTTGCTATGAAGTGATGGGAAAATATATTCTTGAAAATTTTGCAATGAACTTTCAATGATACCCAACTAGACCCATAAAACATCTAACTTTCGGCACATTCTTAGGCATCGGCCACTCAAGCACTCCTTTTATCTTTGCTGGATCAACTGCAATTGCATCAACCAAAGTCACATGACCCAAATATTGTACTTCCTTCTGGAAGAAGGTACACTTTGATAGTTTCATGTATAGTTTATGCTCTCTCAATCGTTGGAGAACAATCTCAAGATGCTTGAGATGTTCCTCTCCATTCTTGGAGTAGATTAAAATATAATCCAAGAAGACCACACAAACCTATCCAAGAAGTCCCTAAATGCATTATTCATTAGGTTCATGAATGTTGCAGGTGCATTTGTGAGTCCAAAAGGTAGGACTGTGAAGTCATAATGACCTTACCTAGTCCTAAAAGTTGTTTTGAAAATAACGTCGTGCTTGATTCTAGATTGGTAATAGCCTAAACATAGATCAATCTTTGAAAACACTACTGCTCCTTGCATCCGATCAAAGAGATCATCGATACATGGTAAAAGATACTTATTCTTTATCGTTGCCTTGGTAAGCAAATGATAATCAATGCACAAGCGCAGTGTACCATCATTCTTATTCACAAAGATCGTCGGTGCTCCCCAGGGTGAAACACTGGGTTTTATCAATCCTTTAAACAACAATTCTTCTAATTGTGCTTTTAACTCCATTAATTTTGTTGTGGTCATCCTACATAATACTTTCGATACATGCTCTGATCTTGGAACTATGTTGATGGAGAAATCAAATACTCTCTTAGGAGGCAATCCAAGTAATTCATTTGGAAATACATCTAAAAAAATTTGTAGGATAAGATACTTCTCCATATCCATTTTCCAGATTCCAACACCTCGCCTTCTTTGACATCTTGTGATTCTTAAAGTTCATAATATACTACATCGTCTTGAGAAATGAACTCTTTGCATTCTTCAAGTCTCTCCATTTTTACTGTGAAGAGTTGACAACCTTTCTTCTTTGCTCTGTGCATCTATACAAAAAATATCTGACGCAACTTAACTTCACTAAGCGTTCCTTCGTGTAATGACACCTAGCTTCCTAGATCATTTAAGCATTCTATAGTTTTTGCATGGAAATCTACTTTGGCCCCGTGTTTCCATATCCAATTCATCCCCAAGATGATATCATATGAACCTAAGGGAGCTATGTACAAATTTACTTCCGTAGAGAAACTCATAAGTTTACTTTGAATAGACATTGATTCACTTCAACTCTTGTCTGGTTTGCATATTCAACAACCTAATGCTTTTCCATATAACTAGCCTTTCTAGACATTTGACTAGCTATTTTAGGAAAAATAATTTTTTTTGTGGCATTAGTATTTTTAAATTATTTTAATTTGTCGATTGTCCACTACAACATGAATCCTTTGATGAAATGCAACTTGTTTAGGTGGAAGAGGGTTCCCATGTGGTTGTGAACCTAACAGCTTGTTGGGACACTGGTTTGCAAAGTGATATCCACCACAATTAAAACATCCTCTCACTGGTCCCTTCTTTTTCGTAGGCCTTCCAAAATTACTACCATTCCCACTAGCATTATCGTTGAAGTTGTTGCTTCCCCTATGACCCCTTCTTGGTTCATTCTAATTATTTTGGGGTCCCTTGTCCCCTTTTTTTTTAAAGCTTTATTGGCTTGCGACCAATTGAACTTCTTTTGATTCTTTTCCTGATAGTTTGAGATATACTTAAGCCTTTGTTCCTGGTTAATGGATTTTTCATACACTAAGTCCATAGTAGTAGGACCATACACATCTACCTCACCAACTATTTGGGAATTGATACCCATGATAAACTTATGTGAAATCGCTCATCCTTTTGGTACATGGGTACATACCTCAATAGACGAGTGAACTTCTCCCAATATTCATTCGCTAAGGAATTTTCTTACCTTGGGTTCTGGAAATCGATGAGCTTTTGATTGTAGAAGAGTTAAGGTAACCACCATTTCCAAAAAATATCCACAAACCAACTCCACGTAAGCCTCAAGGAATTGAGCCCAAGCTCCATCTTCTTATTTAGCTTCACCAGTCAACTAAAATGCTCCCCAAATGACTTTAGTGACCTTAGAGTAATTCCTGATTTTGAAATACTTCTCCATCTCTGTAAGTCATGCCTCAGCCGCATCCCCAATAGTATTACCTTCAAATTTTGGAGGTGTGGTATTTTTCATGTCACGAGATAGCTCACTTGTCAGTCACTTTCTTTTGGTTCCCTTAGACCTAGATTGTGACTCATCATCCTCGTGCTCACTAGATTGAGTATGATCATGGGATTTTTCCCCTTTTTCTTCATTGTTGGGAACTTCTTCTTCATTATTTGTAACTTCTTGTTCCTCCCTTTCCTTTCCCCTTACCTCATGCTCGAGGTTTCCTATTCTTTCTTTGTTTCATCTATGATAGCCAAAATGTGATCCAACTTTTCTTTGACATTCTCAGTACATTGACCTACTTCTTGACTTCCCTCAAAGTTAGTTCTTATTCTAACAAATTTTCCCAAGAATAATTACACCTAGAGGTTTCATTTTAATTAGATCTAAAAAAATTTACTTAACGTTAAAAAACATTCTCAAAATAAATTCCATAAAAGAACTCATACACAAGTTTTGCCTAAACATGTTTTTCATTAAGATTTAAAAGGATTTTAATATCCTTGAGTTTTATGTAGAATGACTATTAAAATAGTCTAATGGATACTATCCCTTGGATTCACTCTCGGATACATAACTATGTGGGTTATACCCCTCAGATTTTTGTTCATATACATCATCGAAAGGAAAATAACCATCTAACCTATCCTTAGATACATAGTTTCGAGGTACATATCCCTTTGATTCACCACTCGAGGCTATTACAATAACTTCTTCCAAAGGAAGGACACAAGGATCCCTAAATATCATTACTAAACTAACACTACATTTAAAGGTACATAGCTGGAAGTGGTAAAGAGTCTAACTTGGTCGGGGAGACAAGAGGTACAAAGTTGTAAACATCTTGCATCCTTCTCCTCTCTTGACCTATTCATGAAAGGGTGTGATTTAAAGTGTTAGTGTCACTCAACCAAATGGTATTTTCATAATTGGTTCCCTCTATGATTTGAACAATGGCTTCCCTCTCCTTTCTGGCCTGTAGGTAGCGCTCATTTTTGATTACTAACTTCTTTGCAGTCATCTTGAGACACACCATCCTAGCACAAGAATCTCCAAACATTAGAATTATATAATGTTGGATTTGGAAACATAGCGAGCACATAAGTTTCAGAGGTAAACCTGGTAGCTCTGATACCACGTGTAACATGCCCATTGTACTACCTAGTAATTTTACTATGTTTTACCCACAAGTGAACAATTTATGCTACTAACATTACAAGCAATAAAAAAATTATTTTCAATTGAATAACTAAAGCAAATTTGAAACAAAGCATTCCAAAAATTCCTATTGCATAATCAAAGAATCATTTCATTAATACAAATAATGATTTCACATTACATAATTTTAAGATGACATTTCACATTTACAATTTTCATAGAGATGGATACATGATTACATACATGGCTTCATGACCTTACTTGAAATAGAAATACAAATGGTCCAGAATATCCTTTTACAAATCTTGGCCACCAATTGTATGAGGAGAAGCATCACTCAAATGCTTTTCCGCCAACCACAGACTTACTGCGGTCCCCCACACATCTACCTAACTTGGTGAGATGGCCCTTCCCTTCGATGAAGAGATTGGTTTGGTAACCTCATAATCCTAGCCTTCTCTGAACATGGTGTTGTGTCCTATATATCTAGAACTACCATACTATGGCTACAACCTACATGTATGACATTCCCTACCTAGTATATAAACCTGGATCACAATGAACTTACAGTGTAAATAGTGGCTACTTACACTATTTTGGCCAAAGAATTCATCACCCAATACTTCAAGTGAGAGTCATTTGTCCACCACTTTCCTAGCTTGATTTGGTTTTGACCATTTATACCCTATACATAGGTTACCCCCTCTCCCATGGATTTATTCTAACCATGGGAATAACCAAACTAATGACCCACGTTTAAATGGCATTGCTACTAAAGTAACTCAAACCAACTCTATCCCATGCTACATACATATAGTATTGACAACCTATGTAAATTATAAATAGAACACATTCATATAAATTCCAATATAGGATATACATCTATATAAGTATAAACTAAATTGTAAGGTTTCACAAACACAAGGATCGACCAAGAAACATGCAAGCATATCCAAGCATCATAGCACACATGCAAAACCAATCCTTTCCAAACATGGTAATCATGATTAAATAATCCTTTCCAACATAAATAACAAAGGAATAGAAATCAAAATGCTTGTATAAAAGCTCCAACTGATAATCCTTCCTTCCTAGCTTAATTCCTCAAGTCCTCTTGCTACTTCCTCTAAGATCAATCCAATTCCCACTTCTAGTCTCTTACCAAATATCTCAACAAATACTAATGCAAAATAACAAAGAAACTCACTAACTCTTAAGATCTCAACTCACTTGCACAAAAAATATAGCAAAATAACAATGGAGTAATCATAACAAAAAAGTGTAACAAATGGTAGAGGGAGCACCTCTATATACACTAAAATTTGAGCAACCAAAGACTACAAACAAGCTAATAATTTTGCCACATTTATACTCCCATGCAATGACTCAGCTAATTAACTTTAAGGTTTGCAACACATGACAGTGCTCACATTTCCAAAGGTTGAGTCAACTTGTTTCATGAGACAACAAGACTCTTTTACTAAGTCAAGGGACAACAATGTCTTTCAGTAGGTTTCCTACTTGGTTTGCAAGTCAACTACCCTCTTATATTGTTGCCAACATTACATTGACTAGGTTTATGCATATCCAATGGTTTAACACTTCTTATTTGCTTCTACATTCTACAGGTTTGGCGCCACATATTCATGTTTTAGCGCTCCAAATAATAGTGCAGTCAAGACTTGTTCCAGTCATTTAAAAATTGCATTCATACTCTTTCCATCGTATAAACTTTATGCCTATTATCATGCACAGGTTTATAAGCCTTTGCTGACTTATTCAAACCTTGTCTTATGCGCACTTTAAACTCTTAGCCACAATGTTTACGTATTAGATAGCGCTTTAATGCGCGTAGCATTATTCAGAATGTTTGAAACATTTAAACCTATACGCTATAATAATGTGCGCTCTATATATACTATAGTAGCACTTATTTCATGTGCTATGTTTTTATTCAAAGCATTTTATATAAACCAACAATAACATAAGTTTATTATGTGTATATATCATTAATATATATATATATATAAATAATTGTATATATATATATAACATTATTTTAATATCCTTACATATTTGCATATACATTCTCATTTCCATCGATTGACATATATACATGAAGTGAATGTATATGTGAATATGCAAGGATTTTAAAATAATGTTATATATATTTCACCTCCGTCCAATCGATATTCTCATGCATATGGATAATCCATCCATGAGTATGCATAGATACGTCTACCTACGTATACTCATGCAAATATTTACTCATATGTATGAGGTTTTTGTAGACACATACATATATATTTTATGTATATATCTCATTGATATAAATATGAACACAAAAGGAAGGACATTCACTCAACATCAAGACTTAATCACATTCCCCAATCAAAATATTCATAGAACAAGATCATAACCCAATATAAACATTCACAACCAAAATTGAAGATCACTTACCATTTACCAAAATTGACTTGACTCAACTTAGACCAACTAGGGTGTGAGTGTGTGTATGCCCAATTAGGCTCATTAAGGGTTACCAAACCAAGTTCTTCTCTTGAGTGATACTTCCCCTCTCTTCTAGAGGTTTGAACCTATTCTTGCATTCAAATTAGTACATCATAATAGTAGTTAGTCAATAACAATACATACATATGCATCATATATATATATATATACATACATTTTAACCAAACAAGGTAATAATAAATAGATAATAACACACGAGGTGTAATAAGAGTAGGCATGTAAAAGTTACTTTGGGGAACCTTGGAGACAAGAACATGCTAATAAGGAACAAGAAATTCCTTAGAGGTACACAAATATACCTTGACAAAGAGCTAACCATAATACAAGAAGAAGAAAGATGAAAAGTGTGAGAAAAACTAAAGGCAACAAGAAATGAAGGAAAATGGGCTTGGTTACAAAATAGAAAAGCTTAAGTTAGTGACAAAATTACACACCAAAAGTAGAAACTCTAGGCTCCCTAGGAATATTTGATAACAGTAAGCTAGAATTGTAGAGGTTATTCATGGAGAAGACGACTTGGTTTGGGGCTCATAGCAGAATGAAACAATATTATCATCCTTACGGAGACTCGTGAGCATGAAGTATGCAAAATCCTATAATTTGAAGGGTATAAAAAAGCTTCAATTTGGAATGAGAATAGACAATGGAAAATGGCACGGTGGAGTTATAGATCTAATCAAATAAATATGGCGCAAAATACAAGAGTGGAGAAAGAAGACCCAAACAAACAATACATGTGGTTGAAAATAATAGAAAATCAAACTACAATAAAGGTAGTAGCTTGCTACTTCGCTCCAAAAGACTCCAAATCATGTAAGAAAAGGAGTTTAGATCATGAAGACCCTTTTACTTGACTAAAAAAAGACATTTTGATTTTTAACGACATAGAGGAAGTTATAATATTGCATCGAGTTCATGGGAGTCAAACTCATGACCCATGTTTCATGAGTAGTGGTTCAACAAGAACCCATCTCTAAGAATGGTCCACTTAGCACTCATTGCATCTAGGTGATGCAAGAGGTGAAGCTTGGTCTCTCACCCATCCAGTACTGGCTCTCCAGGGAGTTTTCTCCAAGGTTAAGCCCGCTTGAGTTGTTATTTGCAAAACCTTTGTTGTGCCTTATGAACCATTCATAATAGAGCCCCTTTAGCTCATCAATTGATAAGTAGGTATTTTTCCATGTCAAATTATGATATTGCTATTAGGATTCAACCGAGTTTCGAGTCAAACTCATTGACCCATGTTTCATGAGTAGTGGTTCAACAAGAACCCATCTCTCATGATATAACTATTCAATCATCATGAAGGTGCAATGGGTGACCTCCTGTCAACCCAGGGACGCTGAAGGGTTAGCACAGATGCACACTAGGGGTCAAGTAGATTGCATACAACTAAGACACAATATTGGAAGTAGGCTTAACGAAACATAAATAAGTTGAATATAGCAATGAAAAAATATCACTTACCCAAGACAACAAACATTCAAGCTCTCTATTGGCCTCCTACAATGATTTCATAACTAAGCCTTTATAGCCATGATTCAGAGACTAGACATCTCACTTGAATAACTATTCAATCATCATGAAGGTGCATTTAACTTGTCAACCCAGGGACGTGAACATGAAATGGGTTAGCACAGTATGTGCACTAGGGGCTCAAGTAGTCATTGCATTCTACAACTAAGAAACACAATATTGGAAGTAAATTGCTTAAAAGGAAATAAATCAAATGTTGAATATCAACCAACAACTATGCTAAGCTGAAATGCAAAGCAAGAATGAAAATCTGAGTGACAAACAGGAGACTACTCTATTTGCTTTGGCTACAGGAACAGTCACATAATGGAATTCTAGTGGCTGCAGGAATAGTCGATGCCAGATTTCTAACTAAGTACTAAACATCAAGTAACACTAAACTAATGCTAAACTAAGAAGAAAAATTACTCACCAAGTGGGCCCCCTTGGATAAGTATCCTCTAAACTAACAAGAACACATATGCTCAAACTCAGAACTTTATTTTATTCACTATAAATCATGCATACAAAGAGTAATGCATTTGTATTACTAAAACCAGAGAATGAGAGTACAATGTTAAATCGTGCAACCTCTTATGAAGAAGGAGCATCAAATCATTAATTATACTATAGCTAAACAAGGTAGTCAACTCCACAACTGGGAGGATGCCATTTAGGGAAAACAAGGGAAAGTGGAGCAATGGCGGTTATGCATGCATGAAATCTGGTCAGACATGCAAGTCAAGCACAAATCCAGCACAGTAGTAACGCCCGTGCATGCTTGATCATTAAGGTCTACTACAAGGCAGTTACGTTCAATTGCATGAAGAATCTTTACTGCTGGTTGCATTTGACTTGGAGCTATTTCTCACCTAGAAGTTATGGTGCATGCCCAGTTGGTGGTGTCTTCCTCAACTTAGCGTATTAAATCTGCATGTCAAGGTCAGTATGCATAATAACTGCACATCTATAATGACTCTAAGAAACATTCATTAATCACATGCAAAATCAATATAGATGACCCACATGCCAAATATCTTTAAAGCTTGCAAAGACAGGATAATATCAAATGTCAATGGTTTGAGGGAAATATTATGCTAATACCAACACTTAAGCATTAAATTCCATGACATCTATGAGAAAATAGACTATAGATTCTACTCAAAACTAGACCAAAAACTAGGCTCATCACTCCCCCCAACCCAACATTTTGTTGGTCCTCCAACAGGGGAAGAGTTGTTCCTCTGCTTAGTCAAAGTTCTAAAATTTGCAACTGAGAGCTATCCAACATCAGTGGTTGCAATACATGAGTCGAGGTCCAATATAATCCTCCCAATCTTTCAAACCTATTCCATCTCTGCCTCTCTGCAACAATGCCATACTGGTAGAATCTGAAATTTGTCACAGGCCACATGAGCATGGGTGGCTAAAGAGTTAGGGGAAGCCACATTGTCCCTGAGTTCTCCCAATCTGAATATGTCTCTCAATTATTTTTAATGTTGCAACATAATTGTGGATGGAATAAGGCCTAGCCTATTCCAGCTCATTAGTCAAACTATTCCATCTCTGGGATAAACATCTCCTCACTGTTTCCTCCTTTGCTGCTATTTTTACCTCATACTCAGTGTAAACTGCCTCAATCCAAGGCATAATCCTATTGCCATAACTTGGTTTGAGTAGCATTCTATGCCATTCTCTATGAATATCCTTTGGGTTGCTTGATTCAACTCTAACAGGCAAAGGGATATCATACTCCAATTTTTCTACATTCCAAAATCTTTGGCGCCAAAGCTTCCATATCATCTACCCTCTGCTTTAGAGTGACAATTTTCGCATCTTTATCCTCAATCTCTTCATCCTTCTTTTGAATTTCCTCCTTCAACTTTTGTTTTTCTTTTTTCCATTCTTCCTCCCTTCTTTGTATTTCTCTCCATAAATTCAAAATTGTTGAATTTACTATAAAACTGGGAGGATTATGAATGCCTACTAGTCTTTTGTTGGTGGCAACTCCTCATATGGTACTATTTGCATGGACTCATGTTGTCCCATTATCTTTGGCTGTAAGGGTGTTGTTTCTTCTTCCTTTTACTGCAGGGACTCTTGTTCTTGTTGTGGCTGTAGGAACTCCTGCTCTGATTTTGGCTGTTGCTGCAGGACTTCATGCTACAAGACCTCTTGCTCATGATGCAAGACTTAGCCGTCCTTCCACTCGGATTTCAAATCAGTTCATTTTAAAATTTCTTACACAGCCTAATATGATTTGACATGTGGACAATAAGTTCACAAAATATTTGCATCTTTTTTCGTTCCCCTACCCCCAACCTAAATTTGGACATGTGTCCACACATGTGAGATGGGAGTGGCAATTGACAAGCAATGATGGAATTTATGCGAATACCTATTCTAACGTATAATGATTAATGAGCGTACTTAAAATATGATTAAAGATAGCAATTAATACACACATTCCTGAATGTGTGGAAGATTTGTTGCAAAGATCACAGATAAAGTAACGCTTGCCTTGTTGGAAAATGAATTGAGCAATAGATGAAGATGAGGTGGAATGAGGTGAGGTGGAATGAAGTGATGGAAGATAGAGAAAGCTAGTGATGGATGGGTGGATGACGAAGAAATGGACTTCCATGTAAGTGAAAGTCTTTATTATGAAAAGTACATACCTCAATTAGGCTAAAGGAGGGACACTAGGTCCACCACCTTCGGCTGTAGGAAGCTCTGAGTGTTGGGTGAATTGCTACAGGAACTCTTCTTTAGAAGTTGGTTTATGGTATAATCTGAGGCGATGAACACTGACAAGTAATTTGAACCTGATAGGGTCAATGGTGGTGAGCTGAACAAATCCATTAAAAAAGACCTCAACAACTTTGTATGGTCCTAGCCACCTTGTCTGCAATTTTCCTGTATTGTCCTAGTATATTGAATCATAGAGCAGAGCCCAATCTCCTAGTTTGAACTTCTTGTCCTTGATAAATTTGCCATGTCACTTGATTCACTGATTCTGCACTACTTATGTATATTGTAGGGCTACTCGTCTTATCTCATCCAAAGCATTTAGCTGCATGATTCTTTCTCTCTATGCTTCAAAAATATCCATCCCTAAATCCACTATAGTTTGCAGAGTTTTCTATTCAAATTCAATTGGCATCACAGTTGTCTTTCCATACAACAACTCAAATGGGGTGAAGCTTGTAGTTGTTTTCCATGTTGTCCTATAGGTCCAAACAACTTCTAGTAATCTGTTTGTGCAATATTTCTTAGGGATAGCTATTGTTTTAGTTAGAATGGCTTCAATCACTCTATTTGTCACTTCAACTTGGCCATTAGCCTGGGGGTGATACGGAGTAGACCTTTTGTGCCTTATATTGTACTCATTAACTAGTGTTGCAACAAGAGTTGATGTGAATTGTGACCCTTGATCAGTCACTATTTCTCTTGGGACTCCATATCTTGTGAAAATATCCTCATAGAGAAACTCTGCAACCTTGTTATCTCTTGCATGCTTCATGGCCTTAACTTGTACCCATTTTGTTACATAATCAGTGCATACCAATATATAATAATTACCATTTGATGGAGGGTCAATTGGTCCCACAAAATGCAATCCCCACTTGTCAAAGGGAGTGATTAATATCTGAGGGCAAAGTGGCATCTCATCAGATCTAGTTGGTCCGCCCATTTTTTGACATTTGTCACATTTTCTGGTATACCTTCCTGCATCCTTGTGGAGTGTTGGCCAGTAATACCCTATCTTCAACCTTCATTGTTGTCCTCTTGGTTGCAAAGTTTCCTCCACATGGTTCATTGTGACATGCATGCAAAATGTCATATGTCTCATCTTCTCTCACACATCTTCTCATGATATGGTCAGGTCCAGCATAAAATAAACATCCAACAATCCAAGAGAAAGGAAAATATTTTTCAATGAGTGTCATTTTCTCTTTTGGGGAGAAGTGAGAAAGAACTCTACCTATAACCAAGTAATTGGCTATGTCAGCATACCAAGTTATTTGTACACTAAAAGAGAATAGATGCTCATCAAGAAAAGAGTCATCTATGGGCTGATTGTCTTCTGATGTAGTTAGCCTTGAAAGAAAATCTGCAACAACATTAGCCTTCCCTAACTTATTCACAATGGTTATATCAAACTCCTGCATCAACAATAACCATCTTGCCAATCTAATTGTGATCAAAGGTTTATTTATGAGATACCTAATTGCTGCATGATCAGTGTGCACAAAGATTTGGTAGCCCATTATGCAATGTCTAAATTTGTTCAATGCATAGATTACTGCCAACATCCCTTTCTCTGTCACTGTATAATTGAATTCAGCTCCTTGAAAATTTTTGCTAACAAAGTAAATAGCATTTTCACCAACTCCCTCTTTTTGTCCTAAGACTACTCCTATGAAATAATTTGATGCATTAGTGTGGATGTGGAAAGGAAGCTCCCAATTGGGTCCCTTGAGTACAGGAGCATGAGTCAAAGCTACCTTCAAGTCAAAAAATTCCTTGTCACAAGCTTCAGTCCACTGAAATTCAACATCTTTAGTGAGAAGGGTATACAATGGTGCTGCTACCTTGTTGAAATCCTTGATAAATTACCTACAATATCCTGCATGACCCAAGAAACTCCTAACATCCTTTTGTTTTGCAGGTGTAGGTAGATTTGTGATTACCTCAATTTTTGCAGGATCTACTTGAATTCCTTTGTGAGAGATGTAGTGGCCAAGAACTACACCCTCTTACATCATCATGGAGCACTTTTCACTATTTAAGGACAAGTTTTGATCTTCACATCTTTGTAGGACTCTCTTGAGATTCTCCAATGCTCGATTAAAATCAACACCATAAGTGGTGAAGTCGTCCATATAAATCTCCATGCAATCATGAGAAATGTCTAAGAATATGCTAATGACTGCCCTTTGGAAAGTTGCAGGTGCATTGCACAGGTCAAATGGGAGTACCGAATAGGCATAGGTCCCCCATTGACAGGTAAATGTGGTCTTCTCTTGGTCTTTTGGTGTAATTTGGATATGGTTGTGTCCACTAAATCCATCTAGAAAAGAGAAGTATTATTTTCCTACGAGTGTGTCCAAAACTTAATCAATGAAGGGTAAATGAAATTGATCCTTCTTGGTGGCAGGATTAAGTTCTCTATAATCAACACAAACTCGCCATTTCCCTCCTTTCTTAGGCACAATCACTAATGGAGATACCCACTGATTTTATGAAATGGGGTAGATAAATCCTGCATCTAGCAATTTTTGCAGTTCTCCTTTCACAATTTCTCTTAGTGCAGGGTTAATCCTTCTTTGTGGGTGTCTTACTAGATTGCAATCATCTTTGATATAAATTTTTTGGGTACAAAGTTTAGGATCTATTCCCTTCATATCATGATAATCCCATGCAAATGCACGTTGATCCTTAACCGATTTTCCAATAACAGTTGTTTCTCTTCATTCAATTTACTATTAACATTTAGATATTTCCCTTCTAATACCTAAACTTGTGTAGTTAACTCTATCATGGCTACTTCATTAATACATCGTACCTTTAGTTCATATAGTAGCAATGTATGGAACATACCTGTTGCTGCAAGAAGTCTGTCTATAGGAACAGTGGCTGCAGGAAGAGTGGCTACAGGAAGATCATCTACAAGAAGAATGTCTGTAGGAATAGTGGCTGTAGGAAGAGCAGGTAGAAGTGTCTTGACTGAGGCAGAAGATGATGCCTCTTCCACTTCATAATGGTTATGAATGAGATTAGCCAACACTTCATCCTCATCTTGGAGCTACATGAAAGAGCTTTTGCCTAGTATCATAAGCTGCACCACAAAATTAACTTCCTCGGCCTTGTCACTAACTTGTGGCCATACAAAATCTTTCTCATTATGAGATGGCTGAGCAGGTGGATAAAGAACAAAAAATTTAGTACTCCTTCCATCTAAAATTGTCATGTCAGCTGACTGACATCCAATGTATGCATCTGCAGTTGCCAACCAAGGCCTTCCAAGAATGATGGGATACCCGCCTAGTGTAGCCTTAGGAGAAAGAATCATAAAATCTGCTGGGTATTCCTAGGAGTCTAGAACTACCACAAGATCCTCCACTACACCATCAGACTTAACAATAGAGTTATCAACAAGTTGTAGAACAGTATAATTAGATCTCATACTTGCAATGTTTAGTTGTTGTAGGATGTCTTTAGTCATCACATTGATTGTTGCCCCTAAATCAATCTGAGCATTCTTCATTTGGATCTCGTTTATGACAACTGCTACTACAAGACTGCCTGGGTCATTATACTTGGGAATAGTCACTTTTCCCAGCATAATATCAACTAGCTGGCCCACCACATGAACTATAGTTGGGTCTCTCTTCTTCCTTCCTGGCTTCTTAAGACAAGCTTCCTTGATAGCTTTGTCGTAGATTGGAACATCCTTTATGGCCTGAAATAGAGGTATCTAAACACATATATGCTTTAGGTGATCCAGGATGTTAAAAGTGCTATCCTCCTTTTCTTCTTTCTTCTTGACAACTTCCAATCTCCGAGGGAATGGTGGTTCTTGAATTGGTTCAAGATTGTTAGGTGCACTTGGCTGAATAAGATTATTCAGAGGCTCCTCCTCCTCTTCCACAGGGAGTTCAGTGATAATTGGCTTGGGAGGGCCTGATAGAGTAGTTTTAGAATGCAAATGGATGTCACCTACACTCACAACATATGCAGGAAATTGATTTGAATCACCAGAGTATATAGGTTGCTGCTATGGTTTGTTATTAGGATTGGGTGTGGGTTGAGTTGGTTTAGGTGCATTTGGGCTTGGATTAGCAGGTGGAGGCATTAGAGCAAGTTGTTGGGGTTGAGAAGGTGGTTGCATGTAACTGGTTGTCTGGGTAGGCCATTGTTGTCATCCTCTCCATTGATTTTTTTACTGCCAATTTTCTGGAGGTGGTTGCCAATGCCCCTGAAATTGCTGCCACTAGGTTGTTGCCACTGAGGTGGAGAACTCTGATGACTGGGCCAAGCATTTGGAGGGTTACTCCAAGGCTGTGGTGGACATCCTCCATAGCTGGGGGGATATGGGGGCCTCCATTGGTTATCAGATGAATAAGAGTTAAAATATGGCCCAACATAGGATAGTGGATCTGGTGGCATACCTTATACTGGAGCCCAAGGCTTCCTTTGTGCAACATAGTAGACTTGGTCTTCTTCAATCTGAATTGGCTTGAACTCAAGTGAAATCTACTTGCTTTCCAAGTTAGCTACCATCTTACATCTGCAGTCGTTCTTCTTTTGTCTATAGTGGGGACAACACTTTGTCAACATCATCTATGCCTCCTCTTGCTTCTTTTTGGCTTGAAGTGTATCTAGTTGAGTAGCTAGATTGTTGATAATATCTCGCTTGAACTCTACCAACAAATGAGTGATTTCCATTCTTGAAACTCCACCAGTAGTTGATTTACCCATGGAAGATTGATAAGCTCTCCCTTTCTTTGAAGCTGCCCTAAAGTAATTCTAGCACATTTTCTTGATATCCTCCCAAGGAACTTGGAAAATGTCTCCTCCTGCCACGAGGTCCAAAGCATCAGTGCAACTGTCATTGATGCCTCTAAGGAAAAGCAACTTTTGTGAGTCCTCATTAAGTGCATGGTGTGGGGACTTTTGCAGGCAAAACAAGAACCTTGTAATGTAATCTTCTAGGCTCTCATCTTCCTTCTGCTACATCCTGAAAATGTCACCTTCTCTCATGTCACTACCCTTGCAGTATTCCTTGTACTTCTTAAGGAATTTTGTCTTCATGTCTTCCCAAGTTTCCATAATATCCCTACCTAGGCTCATGAACCATCTTAATGCAACCTCTTTCAAAGTGGTGGGAAATAACTTAAGTCTATGGGCATCAGTAGTGTAATCATAACTCTTGCAGAGTATGTCAAACTCAAATAAGAAGGTATGAGGATCTTCTGTCACAAGTCCATAAAACTTGCAGAGTGCTGAGGCAAGAATGTTCTTGATGTTGTCAACTTCATTTTGATGGGCAACGGGGAAAGGAAAAGCTAGTTGGTTTGGTCTATTCCTATTTGCATCACCCATGCCTGTTGATGTGGTTCTAAGACAAAGGGTTCTCAAGCTGATTTTGATCTTCTGAGGAGACTTCAGAGCTAGTCAGATCAGGATATGCATCAGCAAAGGGGTGTGGATCTTCTTCTTCCTCTTCTTCTGGTAGGTTTTGGTACTCAACTAGCTAATGGACGAGGATTGTTAGGAAGAAATCTCCCATAAGCATCCCGTCTCCTTCCTTTATGCATGCAGTATCACTCACTATCAATCAGCTCACACAAAGAATTGGTAAAGAATTAGGGGGGTCATTACTTCCTAATTAGTGAGGATATGCTAAGAACAACTCTTAGAAACACTATAGTAAGAAAAACTACCAATGACTCCAAAAGACTTCCTAGCTTGACACCATCCCCGACAACAACGCCAAAAATGTTGGCCTCCTACAATGATTTCATAACTAAGCCTTTACAGCCATGATTCAAAGACTGGACATCTAACCTGAATAGCTATTCAATCATCATGAAGGTGCATTTAACTTTTCAATCCAGGGACGTGAACTTGAAATGGATCAGTACAGTGTGTGCACTAGTGGCTCAAGTAGTCATTGCATTCTATAGCTAAGAAATGAAATACTGAAAGTAAATTGCTTGAAAGGAAATAAAGCAAATACTGAATATCAACCAACAACTATGCTAAGCTAAAATGTAGAGCAAGAATAAAAATCTGAGCGAAAAACAAGAGACTACTCTGTTTGATTTGGGTGCAAGAACAGTCACATAATGGAATTCTAGTGGCTACAGGAACAGTCGATGCCAAATTTCTAATTAAGTACTAAACAACAAGTAATACTAAACCAATGTTAAAATAAGAAGACAGATTACTCACCAAGTGGGCCCCCTTGGATAAGTATCCTCTAAACTAACAAGAACTCAAATGCTTGAATTCAAAACTTTATTTTATTCACTATAAATCATGCATACAAAGAGTAATGTATCTATATTACTAAAACTGGAGAATGAGAATACAATGTTAAATCATGCAACCTCTTCTGAAGAAGGAGCATCAAATCATTAATTATACTATAACTAAATAAGGCAGTCAACTCCACGACTGGGAGAACACCATTTAGGGAAAATAGGGGAAAGTGAAGCGATGGCAGTTACGCATGCATGAAATTTGGTTAGACATGCAAGTCAAGCGCAAATCTAGCATAGCAGGAACGCCCATGCATGCTCGATCATTAAGGTCCACTGCAAGGCGGTTACGTTTAGTTACATGAAGAATCTTTGTTGTCGGCTGCCTTTGACTTGGAGCAATTTCTCAGCTGGATGTTATAGTGTATGCCTAGTTGGCGGTGTCTTCCTCAACTTAGCATATTAAATCTACATGTCAAGTCTAGTACGCATAATAACTACACATCTATAACCACTCTAAGAAAAAATCATTAATCAAATGCAAAATCAATATAGATGACCCACATATTATGTCAAATATCATTAAAGCTTGTAGAGACATGATAATATCAAATGTTAATGGTTTGAGGGAAACATTATGCCAATACCAAATCTTAAGCATTAAATTCCATGACATCTATGAGAAAATAGACTATAGATTCTACCCAAAACTAGACCAAAAACTAGGCTCATCACTCTCAACTTGAAAAGCAAAGACATTGAGAAAGATGATCTGCTATGGTTGGAAGAAGAGAACAATCAACTTTGGGAAATAACCTCTTAAGATTGTAAATATAAGTCACACACTATGGAGCAAAATTTTTGGGGCTATACAATTTATTCAACTTAGTCATATGCAATGGTATGAGAGCATGGTCGAATTTGGGCAACATCACCTACAAAACCTATAATGGGAAAAGTATGGTAGATTATGTCATTTTCTCACATGATTATACTTCAAGGCTAATGGAGCTAGTGGTTGGAAAGCATCTAATAGAGTTGAAATCAAATCATAATCCAATATATGTAAAATTTGACATCCACATAAATAGGCAACAAGAGGAACAAGTCCATCTCAACAAAAAGAAAGCTCCTCCACAAGGTAGAATCCTCTTGACTCAAGGAAATAAAAAAATCTTTGAGGTTTTCCTCAAAATTTTTTTTAGGAAATATGAAAGAAATTCAACTTACATAGAGAATCACCCTGTAAACAAGAAAAAGTTGATTCCCCTAATACAGAAGGCTTTGGATGAGTGTAAGAAGGCTAGGCCCAAGAGAGGAACAACAAATACTTTTCTAGAAAATCCTTGGTTTGATGATGAGTGCAAGATAACAAAAAGAAAGCTTTGTGAGGGTGGAATGACCATAGAAAGTAAAAAAGAATATAAAAATATGATACAATGTAAAAGAGAAAAATATGCAAATACAAGAATAACGAAGTTGATTTCCCTTGGAAAACACAACTCGAAAATATTTTGGAAGGAGCTACAACAAAAAAGAAAACAAATGGAAAACAATATCAAAATATTACAATGGTTATACTATGTGAAGCTACTATATGAACATGAATGGATTAAACATAGACTTCTATTAATCAATGCAACCACTGATCTTTTCACCATTGAAAATATCAATAAGGGTATAAAAATGTTGGCAAGAGGGAAAGCACAAGATATTGATGGGTTGCAAGTAGAATGTTTAAAGTGGGGTATTAAGCTCCTTGCACCTTGTATCAAGTACACTTTCAATAGTTTTATTCAAGAGGGCCTCCCAAAAGATTGGACAACTAGTGTTGTTATCCCCTTATATAAAAGTGGTGACACCAATAACCCATCAAATTATTGCACTATTATGATTAATCTTCTTCTTAGAAAACTTTTTGGAAGCATGATTGAACACAAAATTAGCAATTGGGTTGAAAAAGAGGGTGAAGGAATTTAGAGATAGACTAGTATTAGACCAAAACACTCCACTAGTGACCATGGTGTTACCCTTAGATTCTTGATTGAATAATATGGAACGTTCAAGGAGATGAGGTTTTTTGCTACTTTGTAGACTTTGAAAAATCCTTTTACATGATACCATGGGTAAGTTGTGGAATAGAATAGAGGAATTAAGAGTTCCAAATGTGCTTAGAGAAAATGTTCATAGGCTATACGATCATGTTAGAGCTAAAATTAGAACCAATGAAGGAATGTCAAAGTGCTTTGGTAGTGATATTGGCGTCAAGCAAGGTTGTTTGCTTTCCCCAACATTATTTAATCTTCACATTGATAAGATAGAAGAGTGGATAGACAAGGTTGGTGGGGAGGGAATTCAATTGGCCAAGTGTGTAATAAAATTACTCTTATATGCATAGGATCTTATATTAATTGCTAAAATAGCTCATGGTTTGGAGAAAACACTTGAAGGCTCTTGAAACATTTTTTCAAGAAGTTGGGATGTAAGTGAACACTAGCAAAACCAAAATAATGATCTTCTCGCTGCAAAATAAAAAGAAACAAATTAACTTTCTCTTTGAAGGTAACTTGCTAGAAATAGTGGATGAATACAAATATTTTGGGCTTGATTTTCATAACAAACTTAGATAGGAAATGTATAGAGCAAAAATAATTCAAGGAGGGTGGAAAGCATTATACTCTCTACAAAATAGATGTAGAAATGCAAAATTATGGGATTGGAAAACCAAGAGAACACTTTTCATCTTACTTGTTACTCTAGTGATTCTCTATGGGTGTGAAATTTTGGGTAGTAATGTATGTCAAATCACAAGTGGAGACAAATGGAAAGAATCCAAAAACATCTAATCATAAACAACCTTAAAATCAAGATTGCATTTCCTTATGATATTTTATTAGCCGAGATAATTACCTTCCCCTTAAAAGCATTGGTGATGGTCTAGTTATTAGGTTACTTACAAAAGGTCCAATTGTGGAGAACCATTGTTGGCCTAATCTAATTGTGGAGGAAGAGATAGCTAGAAGAAAGAACACATGGATGAAACAAAATGATAAATGGATGAAAAAGTGGGATGTTAATATGCATGAATGTCCAAACACATATGAGAAAATAAAAAAGTATGTGGGAGAAAAATTTAAAAGTGTTATATGGACAAAACAAATAGGGCAAAAGAAAGCTTATTATATCAAAGAATTTAACCCCAAGGGGGATCATGAAGAAAAAGCCTACATAGGAGCGAATATTAAATGAAAAGCAAAAGTGTTGATAGCACAATTAAGAACTAGTTCACATCAACTTAGATGTGAAATAGGCAGATGGATGCTACCTAAACATGAGTGAGAAAAAAGAATATGTTGATTTTGTAACAAGGGAATGGTGGAGACAGAATGGTACTTTAACATGAAGTGCTTAACGTATAAAGACACTTAGGCCAAATATGTAGACACCTTACAAGTTGATAATTTAAGTACCTTTTTGAGGAGTCAAGGTTGTACAAAATTGCAAATTTCATCATCAAAATCCATTGTAGGAGATTTGATCTTGAGTGGAGTTTACAAATATTTTTAGGCTCATATGTTAGAGGATTCGGTATTGATCTTCGGCCCCATAGGCTACTTTGGCCTTGTGGATGTTATTAAAATATTTCATTTCATTTCATTAAATATCTTGTCGTTATTAGATGTATGACCATACGATACCTTTCAAGGGACTCTGGGGGTGGACTGAGAGTTTATTTTCTTGTTGGTGTTGTAAATTTTGGAGGGGTTAATTGATTATCAAGTAACTAGTAACAATATTCAAAGATGTTATTATGTGGAGAGACATCCTCAGTTCTATATGGGGTGTCATTTATTTGTGTAAACAAAATCATTAGTTAGATAAAATGCTAGTTTTCATATCTTTAAAGTTGTAAATCAAATCGACAACATTCTATTTTCACATGGACTTATTTTTCAGTGTTAAGTTAGACCCCAAGAAGATTTTCGCAATAAAAGAATGGTCAAAACCTAAAATTATCAAAGGGTTGAGAGGATTTTTGGGTCTAACAAAATACTATAGAATATTTATTCATACTTATGATCGTATTGTAGCACCCTTAATAATTTTGCTAAAGAATGATTCCTTTTCATGGTCAAAGCTAGCCACTTACGCCTTCCAACGACTAAAAGAAGCTCTCACTTCAACCCCAATACTAACTACCCCAGACTTATGTAAAACATTTGTGGTAAAATGTGATGCTTCTAGACATGGAATTGGGGTAGTACTAATGCAATAAGGGTGTCCATTAGCATTTGAGATTCTAAAACTCAAAGGAAAAAACTTGCTAAGGCCCACGTATGAGAAGGAAATGTTAGCCATTATTCATGCAATTAAAAAATGACATTAATATTTAATTGGAAGGCATTTCAATGTCAAGACTAATCATGAGAGTCTAAAATATTTTTTATATCAACATCATAACAACAAAAATGGGTTACCAAGATGCTAGGATATGACTTTGAAATTATGTATAAAAAGGGTAAATAAAATATTGTAGTTGATGCCCTTTCTCGACAAGAAGCAGAGGAAGTGAATATTTGTGTCATTTACTTAACATGACAAAAAGAAATGATATTATGCTCGATTCAACCGTGTAGTTTAAAGGTCAAAATAAAGTGACCCCATGTTTCATGAGTGGTGGTTCAACAAGAACCCATCTCTCATGATGTCAAGATGGTCCACTTAGCCTCATTGTCTAGGTGATGCTCACGGTGAAACCTTTGGTCCGTCCGGAGGTCACCCATCCGGTCTTGCTCTAGCTCAATGGCAGCTTAGCAGGGGTTTCTCAAGGTTAAGCCAGCAGTTATTACCATTTACAAAACCTTAAGTGTTGTGCCTTATGAACCATTCATAATCTAGAGCCCCTTTAGCTCATCGATTGATAAGTGGGAGGTGTTTTCAGGCGTCAAATTATGATATTACTGAGTTCAGCAGGTGGTTGAGTCAAACTCATTTGACCTTGTTTTCATGAGTGGTGGTTCAACAAGGAACCCATCTCTCATGATATGAATCAGTCCACTTAGCACTCATTGCATCTAGGTGATGCTCACAGGAAGTGAGAAACCTGGCAGTGCTGGAAAAATACCTCTGCCTCAGTTGATGAGCTAAAGAGCTCTAATGAATGGTTCATAAACGCAACACTGTTGAAAATTGAAATGAGTAACAGCGGGCAACCGCGGAGAAAACTCTGATTAGCAGCTGGCTGGGCAGCTGGATAGGTGACTCTGGGCGCGAACGTGACATCACCTGGGCTCAATGAGCCTGAAATGAACTCATTCGATGCGGAGATGGTGAACTACTCATGAACATGGGTCAACGGTTGTTCAGCTATGATAATCTGATAGCATATCATAATTGTTCTGGAAAAATACTCTGCTTATCAGCCCAGCAAAAATGGTTAGAAGTTGCACGGAAAGAGTGGAAAAATGATATTAAGATACATGATCTCATTATAAAACTTCAATATGACCCATCTTTCGATGAGTATGTTTGGAAAGAAGATTTGTTATGGTACAAAGATAGATTATTTTTATGTAAAAAATCCAATTTGAAAGAAGACATATTATCTCAAATGCATGACACTCCAGTAGGAGGACATTCATGGTTTTCAAATACATATCATTGTATAAATAATTTTCTTTTAGGAAGGTATAAAAGGAGATGTCAAGAAATTTGTGGCTGAATGTTTAATATGCCAAAGAAATAAAGGTAAAACAATGAAGACTCCAGGCCTCTTACAGTATGTAGGCATTCCAACACAACGTTAGGAGGAAATATCAATGGAATTCATTACAATTCTACCAAAATATAATAATCTTGATGTAATTTTTTGTGGCTAGGCTCACCAAGTATGTACATTTTATGGACTCTCTCGTCCATTTTAAGCAAGTACCTAATAGACTATCGTTAGGTCCAATCTCTTTAGTTGAAAATGCATCAATTGTATCGACCAGGTAGTGTTCAAAAGCTATATGCAATAGAAGACATCTTGACTCTCTCTCACATTTTCTAAGTGTTTGGAACAACTGAAATGAAAATTTAAACTAAGAGGCCACTAAACTAGAAAGTAGAAAATTATTAATCTAAAAAGCATAACGATTAAACTAGAAAGCATGGAGATAATTAAGCTAAGAAGAATGTAAATTGTTGAAGAGGAGATGCTTGTAAAGATGCATAGGAAGAGGAGTATATCTCTCTTCACATGCATGCCAAGCTCTCCCTATCAATTTTGGCCTCTGATCTTGAAAATGATTATGGCATAGCTGAAGGTTATTGTTGTATTTACTTCATACAGTCTCCTTAAGCTTAATCTCAGGAACTGTGCTTTGAAAGTAAAAGGCTTCTTGTGAGGATACCTCATTTGAAGTCTGTTTTACCCAAACCATTTTTTTTGCTTCATTAAGGCATTTTTCTTAAAAGAGTCTAAACCTTGTTAAAATGATGTCAAAACACAGTTTTTGGGAAAATCAAGTATGTATTTTGAGTCAGTGTGATGTCGAGAAGATACTAGTAAAATTTGGAAAAAATGAAAATTAGGGTTTTTGTACCCCTATTTCATGTCGCGAAACCTTAAAAATTGAAACTTGTCAGAATTAACAAATTAATTTTGATTGGCTTATTTCACATTGCGATCATAGTGGTGAAGTCAGATTCAGTTAAAAACCATTTTAAGCCTAGTGGCTAGTTTTCACTTTTTTAGGAGAAAAGTTAGGATCTTTGAGATCGTCAATCACAATTGGCTAGTACCAGGTGTCAAAATCTAAGCTTGAAACTCAAAGCAAAACATTCTATGATGAAAGATGTTGAAAGAGATGCTTCACGGCGGAGGGGATTTTCAAATGACAAAAGTGCAAAAAATATTCTAAGTCTGGAAACTTTTCACTTTGTAACATGGGAGAAGCTTGTGTAATTAACGTGCAAATCAACTCTACAGTGTCCGTACATGTGAAAGTGGTGAAATACAGTCACACACACGCGCCAGTGGTAGTAATGCTTCTACATGGTCAATTCAGTAGCCAACACGACGTTTGTAGAGCGTGAAATGGATGAAAATATCTAGCAGAAAGTAAATCTGTGCCCTTATAGCCCAGGGGTGCCCTTCAATATGGAGGCTCAAATTTAGTGCTTTCTGGTTGTAGATACATTCAATCTCTTCAAAATTCAGTCAATTTTATAGCAAGATATTAAGCGAGATCATCCAAGTTGCAGAACTCTGACAATCAAAGGGGAAGTGGAAGGTACGAAGAAGTTGCACATCACGAGGACTGTCAAATTGTAGTTTCTACACCCTTGTAGCCCAGGGGCACCCTTGAATTAGACCCCTTAGGGTGGGGTCCCATGGAGGGGGGTTTCATGAAAAATTTCAATGGGTGTTGCTGAGAAATTTTAGGAAGTTTTTAAAGGTTGTGACCCCATGAACTTAGTAGAGCAATTCAGCTTAAAATATTAAGCTCCAGTTTTTAAGGAAGCTGGTGGTCTCATCAACTTATTTACTGTCGAGTTCAACTTAAAATTTAAGTTTCAGAATTTAAGGAAGCTTAAAAGTTGAGATGATTTACAAATGGCAAATAAAATTGCTAAACTGTAGGAGCAATCTCCAGCCCCACCCCATTTTCACCCCCTCAAATTTGTAGTCCTAAAAGGTAGGAGCTACTATTCTTCAGGAAAAGATTCCAAATAATGTTGTAGCAATTTTTTTATGGGACCCCACCCTTAGATGATTGAATTTGCAAATTCCATTTTCGGGGGATCTTTTCTAATTCAGCCCAGCTCCGTAATGCATCTGTTCGCGAGATCGTCAAATTTGTTGAGTGATCGTGATAGTGGTTTCAATGAGCACATAAAATAGAGGGTGGATAAACATGAAAATATCAACCTGTACCTCTATAGGCTAGGGGTACCTAGTCTTTTGGCTAGCTAGATGGGGTTTTTAATAGTCATCGTCTTCACGAGACTTGTGCAAAATCCTCCTAGCTATTTAGTGAATCCAATTGTCAGCCCTCAAGATTTGTCAAACGCCCGTGAATGAAGGATTAGTGGAAAATACTAAAGAATGAAAACAAGCAAAAAAATGGCTAAGTATGGAAATTACATACTCCCTTGAAAAAGGAACCCTTCTCCTGGAGGTATTAGAAGTAGTTTTCTCGCTTCGTCACTTCCAAGAACATCTCTTCCAAGTTGTTCTAGCTTTGCAATGAGATCAATGGTGTGCGCATCAGAGCACTCCAGCTCCTGGTGTCAAGGGTCAAAGCAGAGCATTCGCGTGAAAGTTGCAAGTTGCAAAATCATTCTTAAAATGGTAATTGGGCTTTTGCTAGCTAGGGGCACCCTTGCTTTTAGGATCCTTAACTCAACTTTTAGATGCCTTACATATAGTCGTTGGTTGTGGAATTATTCTAGCTACGCAATGGATCCATCATCTAGTCAACAGGAGCCATCGTTCACCGGCAACGGTAGATTGAAGTGCGAAATGGCAAAACAGAGAAATGGCTAAGTCTGGAGACCAGTACATTAATTTAATAAAAGGTGACTTTTATTTTGAGGCATCAAACATGGTTTTTAACAATCATAGCTCCCAACAGATATTTCATCTCAGTGATTATGGCTTCGTGGTGGATGTCTCAGCTTAGTTCCAACATCAATTAGGCATCCAAAAATTAGAGCTCAACAGAGGCAACTGTGACGTTTTCAACAAGCTATAAAATAGGGAGTTAGCTAAAAATCTCAACTTTTGCTAGGGGACGCCTAGAGAGTCAAATTTGGACTTTTCAGAATAAGTAAAATATTCTAAGCAAACCCAGTTGAAGAGATTTTAGTTAACTCAAAAAAATAATATTAAAATTTCAGTTCTAGCATGCAAGCTTTAATGGGGCGATTTTTCTCAATATTTTAATATTGGCGCCCATCTTGATATTAATTTGCAAATTCATGTGGAGAGGAACTGAATATTTTAATATTTTTAATATTTCAGGACTCCGAGTCAGTCTTAGTTGAACAAAGTGGGGTCCAATCAAAAGATTTATTTTGAAATTAGGGTTTTATTCTTGCAGTTGGTGCCTTTGAGCTATGAATTTATTTATTTATTCAAGATGGCATCCATTTTTCTCTCACATAGATTAAAGAGCAAGCGAATTTTCTCATTTGAGTTAGCGAAATCTTCAGCAATCAACATTCGAAGGCACTTCAAATATTATTTTCCAATTTTCCTTGTAGGTACAAGTCCAGATTAATCAGCAAACTTCAAGACAAGATGGCGATTTTAGAAGAAACGGAGCATTAAAACTTCTATCTTTTGTCTTAAATTCTTTTATTCTCATCTTAGGTTTTCTTCGCTTGTCCAAGATTCAACGACTTTTGACAAATCTGATCATCTGGGTTGGTTGTGCATGGCTTCCTCTATAAAACCCATGTGTTAGAATTTTTCAAAAAAATTTGCTCCAAAGCTTCAATTCTCGTGGCTTTGATTTTCTCAACTGAAATTCCTTTGCATGGTGGAGAAGAAGTCAATATTTTTCAAATCTGACGTGGTGGGTTGTCTTAGAATCATCTTCTGGACAAAACCCATATTTTAGATTTTCTTAGAAAAATTGCCCCCCGTAGCCTCTGCTGCCCTAGTTGTTTTTTTCAGAAAAGCTCTTGCATGCCAAGCTAAACAGTGTTTTTTCACAATTATAACATTGTGGGTTGTCTTAGAATCATCTTCTAGACAAAAACCACCTTTCAAATTTTTTGGTGAAAACTGCCCTCTTACAGGCTATTTTTAGCCACAACAGGTGACTTTCAGCTTCCGGAGAAAGTTTTCAAAATATAGTCGAGTTTACAGTCAATAGGAATTTTTTTCAAAATGCAGTACACACAGCTCAAATTCAAGATTAAGTTAGTCTTGACTCATGACTTCATCAGAGTAGTTGACACAGATCTGCATACGGTGCTTCTAGAGTCTATCTTGGATCCGATTAAGATAGATAATGCAATACTTCTAAACATCCAAGATTCTAGGTTGCTAGAGGCTATTTTTGATGTCTTGTGTCAAGCATTACAATTCTACTACTTGTGAAATTCAGTCACTAGATGGACGGGTGATTTGCAGTCTCAAGCCCTAGGATATTGAAAGGTATTTTGGTATTCCTCAACATCTGAGCAGTTTGGTCATTACCATGAACCAGTGAGAAAGAGCATTCAATGTTGATAAGGATGTGTGTTAGAACAAAATGGCAGAAAGGTGGTTAAAACAGAAGAAAAATAAATTGCTAAGCAATCGGGGTCGCAGACAATACAAGGATGAGTACGCAATTTTGATCACTCTTCTTAATCATGTTTCTAGTCATGCAGATGCTAATAAATTATAGCCCTGGATGTACTACATTATTGCACAAATTATTTCTAGGTGAGAGTATTATGATTGGGCCTCTTTAATCAGTAACGTTCTCCACAAGCAAATTATCGATTTCCTAGTTGCCCGTCAATTTCATATGTGTCTGTATCTCATATACTTGACTGCCTACGAGGGTCAATTTAGAGGATTGAACACAGTGGGAATTCTCAATGTACAAATTTTTTATCAATACTATGACCAACTTGAGTTCATGAAGTCTGAGCAACATTCAAAGCATGTGCAAGAAGCTTTCTTGATGTACACAGTAAGAAACCTAGACTAGGAATTACATGTTCATATCTCGGCGATTGCTAGAACAACAATGGTAGAATGGGCGAACTGATTCATTCAATTCCCTACATACATCTACATTTGCCTTTATAGATACATAGGAAATCTAGCTATGCTACCTCGCTATCCTTCAGATAGAACAGTTTTCATGGAGTTCCTGAGGCAATTATATGATGTTCATTTACGTTTGCACCATAAATGTAAACCAACTGCCAAATTTCCAATGCAAACAAGAATCTATTAGTGCAAGAAAGTAGTTGATGCCAAGGCTGCAGGACAGGAGTTAGAAAATTTTAATCTCAAGTACCTTGTTGATGCATGCACATATGACCCTTGGGGTCATTATTCAGCATGCCCTGGTGGTCACCCTTACCACAAGCCTACTGTGGAGGATTATTGGGTTAACTGCAAGGATGATTTTGAGGTGCGTCGATGCAATTACAACAAATTCTCCCTCTCACAGATCTTTGTCTCCATGTCAAAGGATGTGGGTGGATTGTCAAATGATGATGGGGATGTACTTCCTTAATTCTTCAGAGAACAGGTTGATACATAGCCACTTCCAGCTGTCGATTGGTTTGCCAAAGAATACTCATCTATAAAAGAGAGATCAAGTAGAGTCATTCAGAACAACATACTCTACCTTGATAGCAAGAAGACTAGGAGGGCAGTCATGCCAAGTACAGAGCCACCATCGGTGGATGTTTCACTGCCATCCTCATCGAAACCAAAACAAAAGAAAATGAGTAACCCTCCTAAATAGAACAAAGCGCCTAACAGTTCAAAAGGGAAGACACTTGTTACATAAATGCATGTGGAACCAGTCAGGAATACAATTTAGAGCATATTAGAGCCCGAGATTCAACCTCCCATGCCATCACCTACACCACAACAGTCTTTAGTTCTGATTCATATTGATTTGGATCTAGACTCACTACCACTTAGTGATACCTCTACACATTCACACTCATGAGAGCTTCCTATGACTAGCACAGACCCTTCCAGTGGAATTAGTTGAGACTCATATTAGCTTGA